>JAJIBD010007538.1:0-116355 GCA_021461705.1 Cryptotis parvus | reverse complement strand
TAAATATTTCCAGTGTGCCAAGTGTTCAGCTAAGAATTAAGACTGAATAAGAAAGCACCTGTTTCCCAACTGAGAGTAAGATAATACTGAAGGCAATTGTTCAGTGTCTGGGCACTTACGAAAGCAGAGTACAGAGAAGAGCCCCTTACCTCCACAGGAAGACTTTCTACCATTAACTGGAGACTGAAGGTGAGGGTGCTGGCACAAGGGGCACTTGGCACAGGCAGTGGACAGCCAGGGCCTGGGGTGCGGATACAGTCTTTTTCCACAAATGGTGCCGAACAACGATTTTCTTTTCCTTTTTAAGTCACACCCAGTAAGGCTCAGGGGTTACTCCTGGCTCTTCACTCAGGAATTACTCCTGGAATTGCTCAGGGAACCATGTGGAATGCCAGGGGATTAGACCTGGGGTTGGCAGAGTGCAAGGCAAATGTCCTAACATTGTGGTATAGCTCCAGCCTCAATAATGACTTTTTAATGGATAAAATGGAATTGCACATCTCACACAAAAATTAATTCAAAAATAGATCACAGAGATAAATGCAAAACTCAAATCTATAAACATTCTCAAAGAAAGCTAGGTAAGGGCCAGAGAGAGAGAGAGTGCAATAGTCTGGGGGCACATGCTTTGTATGTGGGAGGCCCAGGATTAACTTTCAGTACCATCAGATCTCTCGAGCATCAATGGGTACAACCTCCAAGCACCAAGCTGGAAGTAGTCCCTGAGTATCTCCAGGTGAGGCCCCAAAATCAATTAATAAAAGGAAAGAGAACTAGGCTAAAATATTTTAGATATTGGACCAAAAATGTTAGAATACATAGCAAGAGCATAATCCATTTTTTAATCCTTAATAAGCTGGGTTTTGTCAAAATGAAATGTCTGCTCTTTCAAAGATGTCTCTGACATAATGAAAGGCAAGTCACAGGAGTAAACATTTGCAATCATATATCTAATAAAGGACATGTATCCAGAATAAAAATGCATTTAAAACTCAGTAGAAAGAAAATAGCATAATAAAAAATGAACAAGAGATGTAAGCAGACACTTTAGCAAAGAAATAGACAGATGGCAAATAAGCACATGGAAAGACATTCAACTATCTTTAATGGAAGCCTAAGCCATCATTAGTCATTAATGATAATTAATGACACTTAAATGATCATTAGTCATTAGGAAAATGCAAACTAAAACCACATACCTATTAGAATATCTAAATTTAAAGTGCTTTCAAGTCAATTCTGGCAAAAAAAATAAGGGGTGCAAATGGAACTCTCAACCAGCTTGGAAAAGTTTGGCAGCTTCTAAAATAAAAACAAAAGCCCATAAACCTAATTTATGATCAAATCTTCTACTCTAGATATTTACACTAGAGAAACACAACATCTGTTCCTTCAAAGGCTCTAATCGAGAACAGAGAGTCTATAGTAGATTAATCTATGACAACTGAAACTGAAAACAACTCAATGTCATCAGCAGGAAAGATAAATGCATGCTGGGTGGCCAGATAAGGGAATACTACTCAGCAGTGAAAAAGAAGGATCTCTCATCCATGTCCAAGTGAATCACAAAATACTCATGCCTTCCACTCATATAGAGTATAAGACAAAAAGAATGTGTATTATATGGTCCCATCAACAGAAAACTCTAAGAAACTTCAACTAATTCATATTTAGTGACAATCAGCAGGCTGCCCAGAGATGGGGTGAGGAGAGTAGGGAGAGCAAGGGGTGATTACAAAAAGGGTTGCAGAAACATTGGAGGGTAAATGGATCTGCTCATGGTCTGTGGTGGATTTATTGATGTCTAAACATGCAGAAAGAGTCAAGTGGTACCCTGTAAATATGTGTCACTTTGTACTCAGTTATACCTCAATGAAACAGTTTTACAAAATAAGCATTCAGGGAAAAAAACAGAACAAAAGTAGGGCCCAGGTGCCGGAGTTATAGCCCAGCAGGTAGGGCATTTGCCATGCACGTGGCCGGCCTGTGCTGGCCTGGGTTCAAACCCCCGGCGTCCCATATGGTCCCCCGAGCACCCCCAGGAGTAATTCCTGAGTGCAGAGCCAGGAGTAACCTCTGAGCATTGCCGGGTGTGACCCCCAAAAAAAGCAAAAAAAAAGAGTAGGGCCCAGTTCCCCAATGCAATTTGTGTCGCCCCCATCCATCACAAAGCTTACTTGTTACCCCAGTGAAGGTTCCTTTATCCAAGTAAAGATCATGCCGTAGCAAAACCACTATTTAAAGGTGACATGATATGAAAAGACATGGGAAGAAGCTATAAAATTATAATGCATGAAATCTCTGTGATCACACAAAGCTGGGTACAAACTCTGGCTCCATGATTTACCAGTTAACCCCTGACCTCTCTGAGCTCTGTGTCTACAGATTGGGGGATCCAGAGACATCAAGGCTGTGGGGGAAATGAGGCAAAGTCCTATTTACAGTGACCTACATCAGACATGGCCGAGGGTAAACACATCCTCCGCCCAGAAAGAGACGTTCTCAGAGTTCAAAGGCAGAAAGCATGGACTTAGTGTCTAACTCCCTGTCAGCCCTTTACCTGACTGTCCCCTTCTGTGAAGCCCTTCAGTACCGAGTACACACTACAAATGTTTTCCACCACTTTCTTGTCATCATGGCTGAGGGAATTCTAAATGGTTGGGGAAATGTCCAATGTCTTGAGAGATATGAAAATTATATGCAGTAAAAATCTTATTGTCCATTGGTAGGTTTCACTGAGACCTACTGCATCCAGGCGTGGGGCCCCATTTGCTAAGTGAAAAAGAAAGACCTCTTCAACTACTTGGAGCCCTCAAGCCTATGCTCATCACTTGCTAGCTCATTAAGGATAAAGTGTGTGGGTCCCTGAATTGAAGCATGAGAAACATCACACCAGCCTGGCTAATTACTCTGCACCCCCAAAGGAAAGTATTCAGTGGGCAAGATTGAATGCTGTAGCCTTTACAGAGGTTCACAAGAAACCATCACTTGGGGCCAGAGTGATAGCCCAGCAGGTAGGGCGTTTGCCTTGCAAGCGGCTGGCCTGTGCCCGCCTGGGTTCGATCCCCGGCATCCCATATGGTCTCCTGAGCACCGCCAGGAGTAATTCCTGAGTGCAGAGCCAGGAGAAACCCCTGAGCATTGCCGGGTGTGACCCAAAAAAGGGCAAAAAAAAAAAAGAAACCATCACTTGAACCATATTTCTATGTTTTTCTACAAGTAATCTTTTCTAGAATTTGTTGTCTGGAAAGAAGTTCATCTTCAGTTGAACATATATGCATCATTTGATTAGCTAGAGTAGCTCACAGAATAATTTCAATGGTTTTACATGACACTAACAGATGATGCTCTATTTGAATGATTGTGCATTTTATTTATATGATTATCTTCTCACTGTGGTTAGTGACAGTGTCCTTCCATCTATAAAATTATCTTTTAATTAAATAAAATGTATACTGATTTAAAAATATCAAGAGACAATTTGTTGTATCCATGGGAAAGGCATAAAAGATGACAGTTACTCAAGAATGACAGAAGTTTGGGTCGTGCCGTCGATGCACTAGAAATAATGTTTCTCATAGAACTGAGCATTAAATACAGACAAAAAATGCAAATGATGGCTTCTAAGTAATGTAGTGCACTTAGAAGTGTACAATGTGAGGGAGAAGGAGGAGAGAGAGAGGGAGAGGAGAGGAGATAAAGAACCTGCCATTTAGGCAGGATGTGGGAGGGGGGAGGGAATTGGGGACATGGGTGGTGGCTGGGGGGGCACTGGTGGAGGGCGGGGTGCTGGAACACTGTGTGACCGAAACCCCCAAGCGTGAACAGCATTGTAATTGTATATCTCACGGTGGTATAATAAAATTTAAAAAAAAAAAGTAGCCCCTGAGCATTGCTGGATGTGCTCCCAAACTTCCGCATCTCAAGGAATAAAGAAAATAAGGTATGTTTCTTCAGAGGAGAAAAAAAAAAAAAGAAATAATGTTTCTCCCTTTTTGTTTTTTGGGCCACACCCAGCAATGCTGAGGGGTTACTGCTGGCTCTGCATTCAGGGATTATTCCGGGCAGTGCTCGGGGACCATAAGGGATGCTGGGGATGGAAGCTGGGTGGGCCACATGCAAGGCAAACACGCAACCCACTGTGCTGTTGCTCCAGTTCCAACATGTTTTCTTCTTTACCAGGATTATCGGGAAGCTCAGGATTTTTTAACATTTTTTATTGATTGAAGCTCTATGATTTACAATACTGTTAATGGTGGTTTCCCGTATATATGATTCCAACACTCCAGCCATCACTAATGTACCCACCTCCCTCCCCAAGCACCCCATCTCCCCTCCCTCTCAGCCACCACCCCAACTCACTTATGTGGATCAGCTCTCCCCGTTGTGTTGCCTTTGGCCCTTTGTTATCCCCTGGCTGTGTGTCTTTAAATCCCACATATGAGAGAGATCATTCTGTGTCGTCTCTTTCCTTCTGACTGACATCCTCCGGATCCATCCTGACACAGTTGCAGCAACTTGCATGATACTGTTCTTTCTTAGAGTGGCGCTCGGGCTGAAGTCCGGGCCTCGGCAGTAATATCAGGACCCCCTGCTCTCTCTCCTTGCTCGCTGCCTTTTGAAGAGCATGGGCCCCCTCCAAGCTACTGTTGGTTCCTGCACTGATCCTCTGGGTGAGATGGGAGCTTGGCGCCATTAGTAACATCTTCCAGAGTGTGTCAGATGCACCAAAGAGGGTGTAAAACTGAGCAAAGATAAAAGAAAAGGTGCGGGGACACTGTGTTCATTGCTCATTTCCGACTCTTGTTAACCAGGACACCGAGGGAATCTGGAGGGCAGGCAGAAGAGCGGGTTGCGCAGAGTGGATGGCGGGAACTTCCAGCTGCCTGTCCTCCTCTGAACTCTCAGGGCTGACGCGCTGACTGTGCAGGGAAGTGGACAGTGGAGGAAGGAAGGGGCTAGTGGCTAGTAAGCGTGCCGTGGAGGTGGGTAGGATGCCCGGAGTTCGCACGCACTTGGTTGTCGCGCTCCTGCACTTGGTTGCCATGCGCAAGGATCCCACGCTTTGTCGTGGCCCCCGAGAACGCACAGAGTAGTGGTCCTCAGCACAAGGGGCATGCCAGGGATCCAACTCTCAGTCTTCTGCTTGAAAGGAGGCACTCTGCACTGAGGCAAGCCTGGTCCCTCCCTGTGTGTTATAGATCGTAAATCAGCCCCTCCCCTTTCCCTAAACGCGCATGCGCAACAGTGGACATCCGCTTACCTCTGACCCTCTGCCTTCCCCTTCCTGTCTAAGCTCTGCTTCCCTTGCCGCTGCTCCCAGTGCAGTGTTCGGATTGCTTAGCTCAGGGTGCCCCCAATGCAGAGCTGCTCCGTGCTGCCCCGGCTGTGGCATTGGCTTTGCTCACCGCCACACACTCCTGACCTGTTCCCCAGGGCTGCAGAAAACTCTAGCCCAGCAGCCGGAAGACAGAGGGCACGCGAAGGTGGGCCAACTCCACCCACCAGCTGTTTATTTTCCTGCTTATACAAGAGCCCACAGCATCTCCTCAATCCTCCTCTTGGCCCCAAACACCTGAACTACAGCTTCTCTGGCCCTTTTCTAAAGAAGTTTGCAATAGATGCTTTATGTATTGGGGGGGCGGGGGCTGACAACACCCCATGGTGCTCAGGGGCTATTATTTCTGGCTCCCTGCTCAAGACTGATCCCTGGCAGTGCTCCAAGGATCATACGTGGCGCCAGGGACCAGAAGGGGGCCAGTGCCTTACCCCTGTGCTCTCTCCCAGCCCCGAGCGCTCTGTTCTGAACCCAGGCCAGTCGCCCACCTCCTCAGTGTACCCAGAGTCCCCCGAGGCTGGGGCTGGAAAGCAGATTTCTGGGCCCAAGGATTAAAGATGCTGCTTCCCGGGTTCCTCTCATGCAGGCGGTCCCAGGTCATGCTGTGGGCTGCTGGGAGACCACCCCTCTGCCCCCTGTATCCGGGGCACAGTCCCCACACCCTCCTGTCTGCCTGAAAAACCTCAGCAAAGTCCTTTTTTCTTTTTTTTTTTTTTTTTTTGCTTTTTGGGTCACACCGGTGACGCTCAGGGGTTACTCCTGGCTCTGCACTCAGGAATTACTCCTGGCGGTGCTTGGGGGACCATATGGGATGCCTGGGATTGAACCCAGGCCGTGTGCAAGGCAAATGCCCTTCCCGCTGGGCTATCGCTCCGGCCCCAGCAAAGTCCTTTTTCTATGCTCCACCCAAAGCCTGTCTTCTTCCCTGCCCACATCTCCACCCCTCACAGCACTGCCGCCCCCTCCTCGGTCCCACCCCTGAAGCCCTGACTCCCTGCTGAGCAAGGGCTGTTTGTCTGGCTCAGTAGCTAGACATCACTTCACCACACGCCCAGCGCTGCCCAGAAGGCATGTGGCCGAGAGTCCATGAATCCCTGATGAGCAGATGGACTCGCTCCAAACTGCTGCCTGAGCCGTGTGATGTGGGACTGGATTCCAGACACCGGAAGGCTTAGCAGCACCCCCACCACCCCGGCCAGCCATAGCCGCTAGAGCACCCGGAGCAAGGCTGGCCTGGGTGAGAGTCCAGCTTCTTAGACACCCACTCGGGTGCAACCTTGGACAACCTGTGCCAGTTCCCTGAGTCTCATGACATCATCCCCAAAACAGGAATGATGACCCTAATCATGCTGACCTCATAGAGCTGTCCGGAAGCTGAATGACAGGATCCAGGGAGCATTCCAGAGCAGGAGGAAATGTCTGGTCCTTGTTAATCAGGGCTTGCCCTCTCGTCCTTGCTTCTCCCCAGGCGCTTGCCCACTGGGAGCCTGCCAGGAAGCCCAGGGAGCAACGGGACTGCTCCTACTTGAGTCTCAGGGATAACTGTCACCTCCTTCCTTGGACCAGGACCCTGGGGACTCACCAGCCTCAGGACACCAAGTCAAGGGATCCCATATCTTAGCAGTATGCAGAGTTTGGAGCTCCTTAGTCAGCCTCTGCTCAACTCAAGAAATGCATCACACCACGAGCTGGTTCCCTGGACATGTGCAGGGTAGCAGCACTGTTCTGGGAGCCACTCAGGGTGGGCAAGGAGGCAGGACCAGCATCCAGAGAATGCCAGCAGCGTGCCCACCCAGGGCTGCCAGAACACCACTCTGAGCGCTGTTCATTGTCTGCTGTGCCTTTTTCAATAAGCACATGACCAGGGGCACTGCCACCAATGCAGAGAGAGGGGTGTGAGGTGAGGCAGCAGGTATTCCAGTGCCCACAGTGAGGGCCAGCCTCATGCCAAGAGCCCAGTGGCAGGTCCAGGACCCGGCCCTTCTGCAGCAGGGTGACCCCCAGATACAGAGACTGGATGACAGGGTCCCTTTCAGCAGCCGGGTGGAGCAGCAAGGCACCCAACACACAGGGCTACAGAATCAGGGGAGCAATGCTCGGCCTTGTGCTCTTTGAAGCCATTGTCCACCTGCGGAAAGCAGACATCCAAGGCTGATGGAGGCCTCTTTCCCCCTGAATCCCCACACTGGGCCTCTGACATCAGGCACAGTCATCCCATCTTCCCAGGATCTCAGCCACTGACTCACCACACCCCCACCCCACTCCGCACAGCTCACGCTGTTCCTCTGCGTGCGCTCTTCTCCAGCATGTGAGCTTACTGATCCATTGGGCTCATGTCTCCATGCCACAAACATGTAAGCTCTGCAAAGGCAGTGAGCTCTTCCTATTTCATTCACTGCTAGGTACCCAGCACATAGTCAACACCCACAGACTAGTCACAGTCGAATTCTCCAGGACCACCCACTTCTGCCCACACTCGCCACCTCTCCGGCCTCCACCATACTCTCCAGTCCATTTCTGATCCACTCACCAGCCTGCATTCACCTCAAAATGCCACGCTGATTAGGGGTCTGCTCTGTGTCACTCACACCACACAGCAATTTCAGACACACCTATGGCTCCCTCCCCCATCCTGAGTCCCAGCTCTCAGGATGAAGTCGAACCCCCCTGTCCCCCAAAGGTCCACTGGGCCCTTCGTGGCCTACTCCTGAACTCTGGGCTCTGATGCTCCTCTACCTCTTGCTTTTCCTGTATCAGCCTTACTGGCCTCTCCAGGGTTGCACACACCACAGGAACCTGGGCCCTGAAAGATTCCTGGAACAAATGTAAGGACAGATCACTCCTTCCCTTTACATTCCAAATCTTCCTTCAGATTCCAGCTCTGGGCAGTTGTCCTCGCCAGCCATTACATTAGGGTCACATATGCCCATCAAAGGAGTCTGAACCACATCTGGGACTTCCTCCAGAGCGCTGGGCCTGGTCATGTAGTTATGCCTCACATGGTTGTTGCCTTCACCCTGGATTACACTGAAGGTGCCAGGAGGGCGGGGCTGCCTCATTGCTTGCTGTCTTCTCCACAAGGCCTAGTAGTGTGCCAGGGATTCAATAGACACTGAGGAAGGGCTCGTAAGGGACAACCTGAGTCCGAGGGTCTGGGCTCAGACTTCAGGAATCTGCCCAGAACTGTTTCACTCCTTTATGGAGAAGAGTGAGCAGAGCTATCCAGCCCATGGAGAAGTTCCACCACACAGGGAGATAGGAACCCAGTCCGCCTTCGGATCTTTCTGGAACAATAGTTGCAGGCACACAGGATGAAAAGTCTATATTTTGTGGACATTCTCCTTCCCTCCCAGAGTGCCCTTTTCACACCTGTATGATGAAGGCTCTGGAAAGTTCCCTGATCATAAACTATTCCTAGAAAGCAGAGGGTTTGGTTTCTTTTGCCCAAGGGGAAGAGTTTCTGCATCAGACCATCAACAGGACCTGGAATTGGTCTCTCTGCCAACACAGCTGTGTGGATACTCATTCTTCTGAAGAGTGTGTGCCAGAGGTCTAGCTGGTGGTGGGGATGAGTTGGGGCACAGCAGAAAGGAAGACAAGCAAGACTTCTGCTCTTCAAGAGAGTTTACATTCTGGGAGGGGAAAAGCCAAACACAGAACCAGTGCCATGAGGAGACGACCAGCTGGCCCCAAATGGAAGGCATAGTAGTACAATAAAAACAAAACCAGAAGGCGGGCTGTGACTGACTGTGCGGCTGAGTCTGGAGTAGGGGACACACAGCTGACAGCTGGAAGCTGGGGCCAGTGTGATAGAAGGCCAGGTCCAGGCATTCCAAACTCCGAGAAATCCCTCCCTTCCACTATGAATCCGCTGATGGAGAGAAAAGGAAGTCCCCAGATGTATTTCCACTTGTGTCCCCATGTCCCTCCAAGTGAGGCATCATGGACTCTCCAGATGATGAGGTCGAGGGCTGGAGCTCACTGTGGTCAAATGCCAAACATAAGGGATCTTGAATGGAAACCCCCACATAGAAAGGGAAAGGGTGGACAAATAGTCCATGCAAATGAAATGGAAACAAAAAGCGGTACAGCTATACTCAGATAAGATAAACTTCATTTTGTTCCATTTTTGTTTGGGGGCCACAACTAGCTGTGCTTGGGGCTTACTCCTGGCTCTGTGCTCAGAGATTACTCCTAGTGGAGTGGGGGGACCATATGTGTTGCTGAGGATTGAACCTGCATCAGCCACGTAAAGGCAAGCACCCTACCTGCTAGACTAGCTCTCCAGTGCAGGTCAGACAAACATTAACACAAACACTGTGACAGATGACAAAGATGGAAGGACTAATTCATGATAAAGGGCTAATCTGTCAGTGAGCTGTAACAGTCTCATTCACGTGCACCCAACATACAAACATTAGAATGTCTAAAGCACATATTGGCAGACCCAAAGGGAGCAATTGGTGGCCACCCAGTAAAGCTGAGGATTTTAACGCGCACTCACATTAATAGGTAGTTTCTAAACAGCAAGCAAGAAGTGGTGGCCCACGGCCACAGTGGAGGGGTCATAGTACCAGGATGGTTTGTGTGATGCAACAGCCTACATTTTGAAGAGGTACAAAATTGTGCCCATAAAGCATGTCAAGTAGGCCATAAAGCTCTTCAAGCCATGTGCTCTCTTGAACATCTCTCTCTCTTGCTCCTCTCTGTTTCTTTACTGTCTCTGCACACTCTTGAGCTTGTTTCCCTCTTTCTCTTACCTCAAATATTTCTAAATAAGTTTCAAGAAAAATTATATTGCTTCTAAAAAAAAAAAAATCACATCAAGTTCCCAATATGCTTTGGTAACCAATGTTTGGTAAGCCAGTGTTTTCTCAATAAAATATTTTCCATCAAAAAAAAAAAGGAAGAAAAAGTCAACAAGGAAATACTGTCCATTGAAGGACACACCAGCCCAGATGGCTTACCAAATAGATCAAGGACGTTCCATCCAAATGCAAAGGAAAACTTATTCTTCTCAAATGCACACAGAATATTCTCAAGAATAGATCACATGTAGGGACATAAAACAAATATTCATGCATTTAAGAGGCATAAACTCAGCAGCTAGAGAGATAATACCATGGGTAAGATGCCTACCTTCTATGTGGCTGACCAGGGTTCAATTCCCAGCATGCCACCTGGTCCTCTGAGCCTGCTACGAGTGATCCCTGAGCCAGGCCAGGAGCAACCCCTCGCACCACCAGGTGTTTTCCCCAAACAAGCAAACAGACAAAGAGGCATGAACTCATATTAAGAACCTTTCCCACGGGACTGGAGCTGTAATACAGCGGAAGGGCATTTGCCTTGCACACAGCCTATCTGGGTTTAATACTTGGCATCCTATATGGTCCCCTGAGCACTGCAATGTGTAATTCCTGAGCACAGAGCCAGGGAGTAACCTCTGAGCATCACCAGGTATGACCCAAAAGAGAAAAAGAATCTTTCCCAGAGGCAGGGATATGGTTCACCTGGTAGAGCTGAGACCTATGTGAGGTCCTGAGTTGGGTCCCTAGTGGCCCCTTGGCACAGCTGAGTGCGGCCCCTATGGGGGAGCAGGGGGAATCTTCCACCCCCAATAGTACAAAGTTAGAAATCAAGCCCGAGAAAGGAATGAGCTCCTTGTGAGGCAGAAACTCAAAACCAAGCAAGATTAATGTGTAAGATCTCACTGAAGGCACTCAAATGCTTCTGGAGAGCAAAGGAATTACTTAAATGGAAAATAATTGTGGATGGGGCCGTTATTACTAATTCAAGATGTGTCGAATGACATTGGAGTGTTCTATTTAATGCTCTGTCATTACTCTCATCTTTTAGAGAGTATAAAAAGAAGCGTTTATCTGACGACCGGAGTGCCCAGACCTATTTTCCTCATAATATCTTATGACCATCCACCTGGAATTCTCCAACCTTGGGACTTTCTCAAGAACAGTGCTATGGTGTGTGTGTGTGGGGGGGGGGGCAGGGGGAGATGCTCTCAGAAGCTTCGGAGAGGCAGGACAAGGGACTGTTCTTATGTGCCTGTAGCCATTAACTGGGCCCCACCCTCCCTCCAGCACCAGTAAGACATGAGACCGAGCAGAGAAACCTGCGTGCTGGGTGCCAAGTCCCAGCCCGGCAGCGTGGCCCAGCTGACCTTCCCTCATGGGCAGTCCAAAGCTTTTTCCCCAACACTGAAAAAATGCTAGGAAAAATAAGGCACGCCTGACCCCTTGTGGTGTGACTTTCCAAATCTGCTCCTGGATCTCCCAATGGGCTAGGGAGAGACCAGTTTCAGGGGTGAATGTGGGCCCAGGGTGGGACTGTATGGAGGACCCTCAAACGAGATGCCCCCCAAACACACACACTGAGGTGACCCTATTTGCCAAGAGGGCCTTTGGCAACGAATTAAGGATTTAAAACTCAAACTGCGTTGGATTATCCATATGGGCCCTAAATCCAATGACAAGTGTCCTTGTAACAGTCAACAAGACACAAGGGCCCAGGAGAGAAGGTTCAGCACAGCGTACAGCTGCCAGGAAGCGTGCCACCTCGCCTTGGTGCCCGTGACCAGGATATGTGAGCTGCCAAAAGCTCTTGAAACCTTTGAAAAAAACCTCCTGGGTTTCAGCCTTCTGGCTTTCAGATGATGAGCAAACCAGTTTCCATTGTTTGAAGGCACAGAGTTTGGGGTAATCGTTATGGAAGCCCTGGGAAATGAACACAATGCCTCTGTATTCCTGAGGGGCAAAGGGATAGGAGAGCTCCTGGCCAGTAGGTTCCAAAGGCTGGGCTGGGGAGGGAGTGTGCGAGAGTCACTCCAGCACGTGCTCTGGGGACAGACGCCTGGGGAGGGGGTGGGGGCATTGGCTCTGCCATCACCCATGTACCAAGCCCTCCTCGCCTGCTCTCCTGCATGGCTGCTCTGAACAGCTCCTCTGACCTCTATGCAGCTCTTGGTACTGGTCTAGTGGCTGAATATTTCCAGCCATGGTTCCACTTGCTGTTGGGGGCAGGTGCGGCGGCCGAGTTGTGGGTGAAAGTACCACCTGTAGGGGCTAGAGCGATAGCCCAGCGGGTAGGGCATTTGCCTTGCACAGGCAGGCCCATGCTGGCCCGGGTTCGATCCTGGCATCCCATATGGTCCCCCAAGCACCGCCAGGAGTAATTCCTGAGTGCAGAGCCAGGAGTAACCCTGAGCATTGCCGGGTGTGACCCGAAAAGCAAAAAAAAAAAAAAAAAAAAAAAAAATAAAGAAAAGAAAGTACCACCTGTCATTCCCGGGTTGTGGGATTCCCGGAGCCCTTTTACAGGGTTGGGGTGCTGGCAGCTCTGTCGGCCTGGGTCCCAGAGATGAGACCCTCACTCACCTGCAGTGCTCGTGTACCTCTGGGCTCGAAAGGTGCTATACTGTCAGGTTGTGTGACTGTAGTGCAGCCAGTCTGTTCTCTGCTGGGCATGCTGAGGACATTTTCAATTCCAGACGGCCCTCCCAAAGGTATAACTTGACTACAGATACGTTTTTATTGGCTAACAAAATAACTTTCTCTATTTTATAGGGGGCAGGGGAGGGTGTCACATCCAGTGATGCTCAGGGGTTACTCCTGGCTCTGCACTCAGAAATTACTCCTGGTGGTGCTCAGGGGACCATATGGGATGCCGGGATCGAACCCAGGCTGCAATGCAGAACCTGTGGGACTCTCTCTCTCTCTCTCTCTCTCTCTCTCTCTCTCTCTCTCTCTCTTACTCCTGAGAAACATTCTTGACAAGCCCCAGGTTCAGCGCAGCAAACACTTTTCATATTATAGGAAACACTAAAGTCAACTAACTTGGTAGTAAATCCTGAACAAACAAATTCCAGATCTGGTTTTTTGTGTGTGTGTGTGTGTGTGCGCCTTTTAAATGTGTGTCATGGGGCTGAAGGGATGGCACGGCCGGGTAGGGCGTTTGCCTTGCACACAGGTTGGATCCCCAGCATCCCATATGGTCCCCCTGAGCACAGCCAGGAGTAATTCCTGAGTGCAGAGCCAGGAGGAACCCCTAAGCATTGCTGGCTGTGACCCCAAAAAGCAAAATAAATAAATAAATAAATAAATAAATAAATAAAATGTGTCGGTGTGCACATGTGTTGCCGGGTGATTTAGCCAATGCCTCACATAATCAGGCTCACATGCATTTTACTGCTGAACTACAGTATCCCAGGTACTTTGCTATTTTCTTCAGTCACTGAAACTAGTGATTTTCTAGTCAGTATCAGATCTTACTATATATATGAAATGGAACATTGTTCAACTGTATCACTATCTTCCTGTTCATCATCAATTTGCTCGAGCAGGCACCAGTAGCATCTCCATATGTCCTGTCTCATGCAAGTAGAGCCCAAGGGCACTTGCTTGCTCGAGGAACATAAAGAGCCTCAAACCATTCCATCAGGTCATGGGAATGAGGTCTATAATTGTTACTGGTATTTGGCATATCAAATACGACACAGGTAGCTTACCAGGCTCTGCCGTGCGGGTAGCATACTCTTGTAGTCATCTCAAAATCCAGCATTTATTGATGAACCCGCGCAGCCACTTGCGCACCGCAAGAGCCGGGCTGTGATAGGCTGGTCTGCTGGGTGGAGTTCTGATGAGGGGGGAAGTCCGGATGTGGAAAATGGAGGCCCCTCATGGAGTGGGGGTCATCTGGCTTGTTGTGAGGCTCTGCTGGGGTGGCGGGCCAGGGGTAGAACCCGCCATCCGTCCCAGGAGCCTCGTGAGTGGCTGGGCACAGGGAGAGCTGGTAGCAGCTCTGCCCCATGTCTGAGAGTCATGGCCAGTAGGTTCCAAAGGCTGGGCGGGGGAGGGAGTATGCGAGAATCACACAATTTGAAGTGTGTTGAACAATTTTAATAGTTGTTCAACTATTAAAATTCAAATTCTATGGGGCCAGAGCGATAGCCCAGCGGGTAGGGCATTTGCTTTGCACGTGGCCAGCCTGTGCTGGCCCAGGTTCGATCCTCGGCATCCCATATGGTCCCCCGAGCACTGCCAGGAGTAATTCCTGAGTGCAGAGCCAGGAGTAACCCCTGAGCATCACTGGGTGTGACCCAAAAAAAAGAAAAAAATAATAAAATTCAAATTCTATGGAATGAATAGTGAATTAATTATATAACTCTATAAATCTATTATGGAATAAAATTAATTTCTATTATAGACTAAAAATTAAATTATATTTTAAAGATTCTACTAATCCTTAAATACAGAATTTAAGTTAAGTTCTATATTTCTAAAAACTCAGGTGATACCAGGCCTACCCTCTGAGTAGTAAGGATTTAGGAAATGCTCTTCTATGAAATGAACAGCTAAAATAACAATGGCATTAACTTTATAACATCCTCAATTACAGTATCTGTAAAAGTCATCTATAATTTTGCATATCCAGATACCTTTCTTCTTGCTTTACAGAAGATGCGCAGAAAAGTTAGAGGCTTACTGAGGATCGCATATTCATGAAATTAGCGTTATGCTCCACCTCTACCTAGGTAACGATGATCAAGTAAGAAGCATCACAAATAGCAATAATATAGCAATAATTGTAGTTTAAGTAGAGCAACAGATATAGTTGTAGATTAAGTTGAGTGATAGCTCAAGTAGAGTCCCAGGTAATGGGGGTGGGGAGGAGAGAAGAGAATGAAAGAGAATGGAAACTTTACACCTCACTGCTGGGCTTTAGAATCCCTTCTTTCTTTAGGAAAATACTGCCATCTGGTGGACCTCCAGATCATTTACCTATAGGACTGCTGTCTGGTTGGCATCCGGGCCTGGTGGCTTCCTCCTAGCCCTCCTTCCCTGAGCCACACCAGGCTAGACCCCATATAATAGATGCAGACAGGATACAGACAGACCCCTTTCCTTCCAGGAGCCCTGACAGCATTTTCAGAGACCAGAGGTTTTACATGAAACCCACGTCCATAGTGAAAAGTTGCCCATCAGAAGATCTGGATAGTTTCTGCTTCTATTAGCGTGTGTGAGCTTGAGAGAGACTCTTTTATTTTTTGCTTTTTTTTTTTGTCACACCCAGCAATGCTCAGGGGTTACTCCTGGCTCTGAACTCAGGAATCACTCCTGGCGGTGCTCGGGGGACCATATGGGATGCCGGGGATCGAACCTGGGCTGGCATGGGCCAGCCGTGTGCAAGGCAAACGCCCTACCCGCTGGGCTAAGGCTCCGGCCCCCTTGAGAGAGACTCTTGATCTCTTAGATGCTCTGTTTCCTTCTCTACAGAAAGTGAGGACACATAGGTTGCCTAGCTGGGGCACGGATGCAGAGGAGAGCTTTGTCTTAAAACAACCACCCAGACAGGAGCTGGAGTGATAGTCCAACCGGTAGGGTGTTTGCCTTGCATGTGAGCAACCCAGGCTTAATCCCCTGCATCCCATATGGTCCCCGAGCACTTCCAGGAGTGAGTGCCAGGAGTAACCCCTGTGCATCACCGGGTGTGACCCCAAAAGCAAAAAAAAATAAATAAACAAATAGATAAATAAATAGATAGCTAAACAAACAAATCAATAAATAGATGAATAAATAAGTACATAAGTAAATAAGGAGGTAGATAAATAAATAAATAAATATAGACACAGAAAAGGAAACATATAGGGTCAAAACCAGATTCTATGACAGCAACCAGATGCAAAACCAACATGACTAGGAGAATATGGAAGGTTCTGGAAGGAAGAAACTGGACAGAATCCAGCTAGGGTAAAGATGAGCAGATTCACCCCTTCTTCAAGTCTGAACTGACCCCGGGATTCACTCAGGCAATCCCCCAAAGCAGTAGAAAGGAGAAGCAATGAAGAGAGAGACCCAGAAAAGCAGGAGAGCTCTATCAGGCGCAAGACCTGAAGTGAGGATATCCTGGACTGGACTCCCAGCTCTCTGCTTCCTGGCTCAGTGACCGTTATCAGCTATTTAACCTGTCGGTGTCTCAGGCTGGGCACCTGAATGATAGAACTGGGCTGCTAGGAAAAGGAAGGGGGCCCCACAGGTTGGGGCTGACGGCTGATGGAGTGCTCTTTTTCTTCACGAGGGGGTGTTTCATCTGCTCATTTCGTTTGTGTCTCCTGGTGGGAATCAGGCACTCAATGAACAGTCACTGGGGTGATCATTCCAGGGAAGGTAATGAGCAGGGGCACTTGTGGAGGGGAGGCTGGATGGGAAACCAGAAGGCTGAGCCCAGAGCTAGCGCTGAAGGACACCCCAGAGACTGGCTCTTTGTGGAGGTTTCCCCCACAGAAAGGAGTAAGTTCTCAGGAGGTTCCAGGTCTAGAGGGGAGACATTTCTGAGCCCTCCCAGTGGAGGCCAGGCATCTTTCCATGGTTCCTTCCATGCAGGGGTTATGACTCCCACAATGCAACACTCTCTTCAAACACCAACCGGACCAAGGCAGAGAAAGCCTAGATAAAACTTGGGAGTCTAAAGGCTCATTCAACCCAGCTGTGCTTTTCATGCGCTCTGAGGCAAGAGCAAGTCAAATTTGATTCTTTCTCTGAGTTTGCTTCCTAAAGCGATTGTTGGCTCCAACTCACTTGCTAAATTCTCCCACTGGCCCTCAGTGACTATTCTCCTGCTAAGGGAATATGCAGCACATGGAGACCATGTCTGGGTGGAGCTCCTTGACCATGCATGGACAGGGAGTCTGTGGGCTCCGGCTCAGTGAGGCACTGTGCTGCCTCCCTCCAGCAGCCCTGGTCAGTGCTGGCATGTGTTTGAGAGATGCCAAGGAGAGAGCCTGGGACGGACATGTCTCGGATTAATCCACTCCTTCCCGGTCCAGTGGACACTGGACCCCAGGGACAATAGTAAGTAGCCGGAGAAAAGGTCAGTCTTAGCTAGCACTTAATCAAAGTGTCTCCATGTTTTATCGATATTTAGGCTGTTGAGTAGAAATTTCCTTGATGCGTAGGTTGCCCTACTGAGCCCTTGCATTTTTGTTTTTAACATTCCTGTGTTTTCTATTCAGACTATTGCATGTAGAAGAATATCTCCCCCAAAACAAGAGCCTCCCACCTAGCACACGTGTGAGTGTGCATGTGTGTATGTGTAAGTTGTGTGTGTGTATGTGAGAATGTGTGCTTGTGTCAGTTCATGTTTGTACATGCGAATTGTGCATACATGTGTGAGTATGTGCATGTGTGAGTATGTGCTTATGTGAGTGAGTGCATGTGTGAGTGTGTATGAATGTGTGAGGATGAGTGTGAGTGTGTATGTGCTTATGTGAACAAATGTGTGCATGTATGTGCATGTATGAGTGTGTGTGCATGTGAGTACATGTGTGAGCATATGTGTGTGTTGAGTGAGTACATGTGTACAGGTGAATGTGTGCATGTGTGAGCATGTTCATATGTGAGTGAGCATGTGTGTGTGCATGTATGTGTGCATGTTGGAGTGAGTGTGTGTGTGTGTGTGTGGGAGTGAGAGCATGTGTGTGTGTGTGTGTGTGTGCGTGTGTGTTCCCAGGCCTGCATGCTGGGCAAAGGGAGGCTTATCTCTCCCATTTGGGTGATTGGTTTCTTGTCATCCAAATCCAATGGGGAGCTGGGTGTATTCAGAGGAAAGAACCTGGGTGTACTCAGAGGGAAAGATGCCCCACATCCATGGCAGAAGGAGCACCTCTCCGGGTGAGAGTTGGCCTCCAGGCACCTCTGTCCATACAGAATGTGGAGTACAACCCCCCACCCCTACCTCGGCTGTCGGGATGCAGGGACGATGCAGTGCAGCCAGACTGGGGGGCCGGCACTGGGGGCCGGCCGCCAGGGATCAAGTGTCCTTTTGGCCTCTATCTCCCCCAACACACTTTCCAGCCTCTTGGCTCTTCTTTGCTTCTCTGGCGGTGATAGCTCTGACCCTCGCACAGCTCAGGACCAGTAGCAGGTGGGGAGCTGGTGCTCACACACACACACACACACACACACACACACACTCATGTTTGCTTCTGGGGAAACCCCGACTAAGCACACAAACTGCATCCATGCTCGTCCCCTCTGCTCTGCGCCCAGTGCAAGCTGCAGGTTTGGCCCTTCTGGCACATTCCATGCATGCACTGAGACAGGTGCAGGGTCCACTCTCCAGCTGGGTGTGGAGGGTGCCCCCCCATCCAACTGAAAGGATTGCTCCCCCACTGTGGGAGCGCCTGCCATGGCCTGAGCATCAAAGCCTGAGGAGAATCACAGCCTGGTGAGAGCCCCTTGGGGTCCAGCAGTCCAGCCTGGCAGAAGCCAGGAGTTACAGCCGCAGTGTGGGGAGCCAGTGAGCAAGGCTGGCCTGAAGAAAGGAGCTGGGGCTCTCCCCCCATTGCTCCCCAACAAGGAGGTGACTCCAGCTCCCTCTGGAGGAGTTTCACAGGAACTACACAAGGGCCCTAAGCTCCGCCCAGCAGGCTGGGGCAGCACTGAGTACGTTTGGTTTGAGTTTGGGTTTGGATTTGGGGCCACACCTAGTGGTGCTCAGGGCTTGGGGGGTTGGGGGGCTCAGAGGAGCATGCAGAACCCAAGGATCAAACCCGAGCTGGCCATGTGCAAGGCAAGCGGCCCACCCCTGTACTATCTCTCCCTTATTTTGCTTTGTGGGGAACAAGCAAAACTGTATTCTCCAACACACAAAACCACAGAAGAGACTTTTGAAGGCATTTTGAGGGTCACCAGGAGAATATCCACTTCCCCCTGACCAATATTCACTTTCCCATAAATAGGTGTGTCTCTGGGCTTGCTGCAATTCCAGAAGGAAGGACCCAGCTTGGCAAAAGATTGGCTTGGGGTCTTCAAAGCCATGTGCAATAATCAAGAGGCAAATGTTCGATAATAGTCTTGCTCTACCTTTCCACACAGCTGGGGAAGGACATCTAGATTCTCTTCTGAGAAACCCAAAAAAGTAAAGTCTCCCGCTGACCTTCTGTCACATACAGAGCGATTAGAAGGGGAAAGGAACCTAAAGCATCTTCACGCCCAGCTGCTGCAGCCCATAATCCAAGACCAGCTATCAAAACACTCCAACAGTCACAAATCAGGAACACAGAAGATACTCTTATTAACACACATTCAAACGGGCAAGAGCTCCAGGAGTGGACATGGTGGATGCTCAGAGTGGACACTCAGAGGGAAAGCACCTTCCTTGCAAGCGTAAGGACACAAGTTGGGTCCCCCATTGCTGAATGTGGTCCTCAGAGGCTGGTGCTTTGAGCCCTCCAGCACTCTGCAACCGAGTGTGTGACCCCAGATGCAACAGCCAGCGATAACCAAGGGAAAGGGGGGAATAAATGTGGCAGAGGAATAAAAGCGTTCATGCCCAGGACTGGCTGGCTCCAACTTTGCAGCTCTGTGTGAGCCCCAGAAGAAAGCCTTCATTATGACCTCACCTTAAGTGGTACCAAGGGAAAAGTTGTGAGTTACTGTGTGGACCTGTAATAAAGAACTCACCAGAAGAACCAGTTTTGATGGGGAGCCTTTGCTCACTTATTGAATGGCATCAGATTTGCTTTCATTCCCGCCCAGAATAAACTCGAAACACGCATCCCTTTGGGGGAAGTGAAGTCAAGCACAAATGATTTGGGAAATAGCCTTGAAGACTTACCACACTCCAACCTGCCATTCCCTCCTGCTCATGGTGAGAACATATCACCCAAAGCCATGCTGGGGGGCCAGAGCTCCGGAGCCTGCAGCGTGGCACCCGGCCATGTATGCTCGGTTGATTCATGCAACTGGGGCTTTGTTCTTGCCCCAAAGTTCCCTTCTCTGGGTTCTGAGCAGACCTTTCCACTCCCGGCCTTGGACTCCATGACTGCACAGGATTCCAGTCGGCCACATGTGGGGGATTGAATGAGATACACGTAAGGAGCCGACATGAGCCCCTGGTGGGCTGCATCTAATTATTAATATAGCTGAAGGGCGGCTTTGGGGAGGGTTCAGTGTCCAAAAGCTCCGGTCTGGAAAGTGTGAGACCATGAATTCAGTTCCCAGGGCTACCCAGTGGGGCCAGCAGCCCCAGCGCCTCTACTGAGGGTGCCCTCTCTGGTGCTCAGTCAGGTGTACTGAAGCGAGCACTGCATAGACACACCATGAGCACCACAGCCATCACGGTGAGCACCACAAAAAGAAGGCCCAGGAGCTCTGCAGATTCTGGTAGCACTCATGCAAGCCGCATCGGTCACAGCAACAAAGGGTCCGGGGAGAAGTCCATCAGTTCCTCTACACTAGCTGAGTAAGCGGTGAGCAGTGGTGAGAGAGAGCAGGGCAGAGTGCGGGACCGCCTGGAGCTCTTGTTCCCTTTCTCATCTCTGACCCGGAAATCTGCCTCTCAAACTCTGGCATGAAAGGAGGCGGAAACCAAGCCGGCTTCTGGTGGGCTTCAAAGGGGTAGTTTATGGAGCTCTGAGTAGCTGTCTGCAAGCACGTCCTATAAATGTTCTCACTTAACGTTTAGACAATTCCCTGCTCCACTGGATGGATTCACAGCCTCTCTAGCTCCTCACCAGTGGGGAGCACCAACTTCAATTACTGAGCAGAAAGGAGAAACTGGGGCTCACGGTGGTGGCCCCTTCCCTATGGGAGCCAGTGCCTGTGCTTGGCCACCCTTGAGTGTTCCATGAGCTGGGCCAGGCCTTGGACTCCAGTGGCCAGTAAGCTGTGGGGCTCCGCACCAGGAAACTCTCTCCCTTTGACCACAGGGAGAGCCTTCCCCAGTAGTCGAGCCCATCCGGGGCTTTTCTGTACAGGCTTGCTGTGTCCAGAATTGGATCTGACCCAGGGAGAAGGGCAGCATGTTTTGATCTTCTGTTTCGCTGTCACATGATCCTGTACCACCCCCATGATGGAGGTAACACAACCCATTTTGTCCCCTAGCCTGGTGGGGTTCAGTGTCAAGCCCGGTGTCACATAGGTGAGATCAGGTATGATACAATCAGGCTGCTTTGACTCCAAAGAAGGGTCTCGCCTGCCTCCGCCACCTTCACCCGGCTTTCTCAGTCTCTAATCAGGTTTGCGTTTTCTCACTCATCAGCATCTATCTCCCACCCATAACACACATTTCATGAAGGCCAATAGTTTGCCTTGCTCATTACCATGTCCTGGGCACCTTGCACTCAGCAGATAATCAATAACTAATGAATGTGTCTATTATTAATATATTCCTGGTAGGTCCTTGTTTGGACCAGAAGCCAACCCCAGCTGGAGCAGGTTGCAGGCTACCCAGATGGCTGCCATGAGACCAAGGGAATAAAACGTTCTGGGTTTGAGCACACAAGCTGTCCTGGGTGTGCCTTGACTCACTGCATAGAAAACACAGCAGCACACAGGCCATCTGGCTACTGAGGGAGGGTGGGGTCCCCAGGAGAGTGAGACCTACCATCTCCCTCCCTGCAGGCAGCGAGCTAACTCACGAAGTTGGGCAGACTCACGTTCCCCAGTCACAGTGCGCTTGCCACATATTGCTTTTCCCAGACAATGGCTCTACCTTGAGAGGCCGGCACCAGGGACCTTGCTCCCTCACCAGCACCTCCTGCTCCTTGGAGCTTCTTAGATGCCACTGGCAGCCCCTCCATGCTCCATCTGCAGAGATAAGGAGGTAGCAAGCACCAACAGAGGGTTGTTCCAGAAAGGGTAGTGGGCATCAGAGTATTATAGACCATCATGGTGTCAAAGAGTTTCAGCAAAGAGTGGGAAAGAAATGACCTCTCCCATCACTCACCCCTAGGGGACACAGGATTCCTCCCCCAGTTCCATGAACCCCCTTACATCAAAGGGTCTCTACTTTCCTTTCCTGCCCCAGCGCTAAGATTCCCAGGCAACCCAGGCCTTTCTCTGCCACTGGCCCCAGCAGGAACTGCTTCAGACACACTGGGCACATGCTTGGGTTGCCCAATGACACATACCCCTTCAAGGCATTTGGGGGCTCATGCATCACCAGATACTGTGTACCATTATCTTACTGTACCGCTGTTTTCATCAATGGCTATTCTTGATATTATGTGCTAACACTTAAAATTCACAGCTCACATAAATTCATTCTCATAACAGAACCTGTTGGCTGATGCCACAACATAATTAGCTCTGGATCTTTGCTGCTTAAGCCATTCACGTGCCTCTAGGCCAGGGCTTTATGCTAAAGAGATCTCTCTTTTGTATAACACTGATAGAGGGTGTGTAAATTATAGGGCAATCAGTTGGACTCCAAGTTAATAATTCCTGGAATATCCTCATAATTTCTACTATTGCCTCCAAGACAACCTAGATTTGATAATATTTCCTCATATCCCCACGGGTCCTTTTTTGTGAGAATAGATAATACCAGGAGGAAACCATCCTGGCTATGGGATGGACACTTTTTGAATTAGTTCTGCAAAAATTATAGGAAAGGTCATGTTAGCCCATTCAAAGGTGGGCCTGTAAGATTCTCTCAGTAAATAGAGAACAGAGCACTTAGAAAATTACCCTGGAGTAGAGCAAACTGGACAAAGAATCTTGTGGGGATGGAGATATCAATCTAGCATCATTAATATAAGTGATTAATTTTCAGAAGATTTTGAAAGGTAGAAAACTGGGGGGCTTGGGCCATACCTAGAGTGCTGAGGGACCACTCCTGATGGTACTGGGGACCATATGCAATGCCAGAGTTCAAGCCAAAGGTGGCCACATGCAAGGCAAGTACTTTATCTCCTATACTGTCTCCTAAAATTCTAGAAAAGGATTTTCACCAGGTCACCTGGCTGCACTCTTCGAAATGAAGGCTATACAATTTCCTCATGGTAAAGCCTTAGGTCTATCTCTTTGTTTGAAGCTCTTTTTTTCTTGTAGTTTTTATTTGTAATAATTTACTAAATGTCCTCAAGCTCCAAATTTGACTTCATGATTAGCCTTAGAGTAGTCTCCAAGAAATCAATTGGTCAAGTGACTTGAGGCTTTGCTTTTTTGGCTAGCTGGCTTGCATGTTTGTTTTGGTAAGTTATAATACTGATTGCAAGAAAAGAACTCTATTTTTTAACTTCTCTTTTTTTTTTTGGCCATGGCAATGCTCTGGGGTTACTCCTGGCTCTGTACTCAGGAATTACTTCTGGCAGTGCTCAAGGGACCCAGGGATCAAACCCCAGTAGGCTGAGTGCAAGGCGAATGCCCTCCCCACTGTACTATCGCTCCAGCCTGAAGGAAAGTAATTTTAGATGCCATGAGTTAAAGAGAATTGGTTAAAGACCCAGGGACTTCGTGTATTACAAGAACAAACATGCAGGTGAGACTTTTCAAGAACAGCTGGGAAATGACAGAAACCCCTTTCCGGGGTCTAGTCTTTGCTCCTCTGAGCAATGATTTCTGTTTTCTTTCTTTTTTAGCCCAAGTCTATTTCCTTTGTCTTCTATTCAGAAGACGATCATGGTCACTAAAAACCACCTTTGTTCAGTGCTGTTGAGAGAGGATTAGCTTCAAGAAACTCAAAATTTGAGACCCTCTTTCTGCAGACCTTTCCCAAGAGCCTCAAATGCCCGCAATGTACCAGACTTGGAAAATGCCACTTGACAAGGAAACATTATAATCCTGGGGCCAGAAATATAGCCTAGTGGTTAAGGCACCTGCCTCTCATGGAGCCAACCCTAGTTCGTCCGTTGGCTTCTCTCCACAGCTAGGAAGCAAGTTCTCCAGGGGCCTCCGCCACACACTGACACCTCTGCAGGGCCCACACAAACCCCAGGAAATACTTTGACTGAACGAATCCATCTACTCAGCTCGACTTTCTCAATCCACTGCTTCTGAGTCTTCCCCTGGTCACACCATCAGACTGTCACAGAGGGTTGCTTCCCTCTTGAAAGTGAAGTTTTCAGGGCCAGGAAGAGAGATCAAAGGATGAAACACAAATTGGTTTGTATTTCTAAAATGTGTCCTAAAATGTGTGAGGCCCTGGGTTTGATGTCCGGTGTCACATGCCCTGCCAGGTGTGGTCCCCAAGCACAGTGCCACCAAGGTGAGCATTGCCGGATGTGATTCCTATTTTAAAAAAATCATTAATTTTTAAATCCCCATATCCCTAAGTCATTGGCAACAAATGCCTGTATTCATTTCCTGTGGCCGCTGTAACAAATAGCACCAACTTTCCATCTTACAACCACAGCTAATTGTTTTCTTGAAACCAGGCGCCCCAGAGCCCTGCTCTCCCGGGGCAGACACGCTCAGGGATATTCGAGATTCTCATGGGTGCTCCCCTCCCCTCTGCGGTCACAGCTCCCCAGCTGCCAAGAGTAACCTTCAGGTCACTCTGCTCTGTCCTCTCACTGCCCTCTTCTCTGCCTGCCCCTTACAGGGGGACCCATGTTTCAGGCCCCCAGATAAGACAGGGTCCATTTTTCCCCAATTCAAGACCCTGCAACTGGCATGTAGGAAATGATCCTTTTCCTTTATGCAGTCATGCCTGTGGGTTCTAGAGAGCCGGATCTGATGTATGTGGGGTCAATCTGCCACAGCACGAAAGGCCACAGTCAGATATTTGTTTATACAACAAACATTGCTGGGCATCTACTGTCTCGAAGGCAGTGAGCATGTCTCTGAGGACACAGCTGGAGGAGGCTGGGCACTGTCCCTGAACCTACTACCTAGTGAATATAGAAGCCAGCAGCCAGTCCGGAGGCCTCAGCTAGTCATAGTGATTGACTAGAACAGGGCAGGTGTATTGTGGCAGGGTGGGAGGACTGGAGTCCTGGGGATTTGGGGAAAGCATATGGATGAGGAAGCCCCAGCAAATAACCAGCCTACTAGGAACTGTGCATTAGCCTTTGGACTAAACATTCTAATGCTGCAATATCTGATCTAGTCCTGACCATAATCCTGGGGTACTGGTCCACTTCACAGATTAAGAAAACTGAGGGTCAGAGTTAGCATGATTCAAATAAGGTATCAACAACTAAAAAGCTGTTAAACTGAGAGTTGAGCCCAGGTCTGCCCCACCCTCAGGACCTTAACCAGTCCCGTCCTGTCTGAGGACCCTGAACTCCAAGGGATTGTGAGAACAGAGAGAGGGACAAGGCAGTGCTGGGTCATGGGACTGTCCACATCCCGGTCCTTAGACTGTGTGCCCTTGCCTAAGTGACCTAACCACTCCAGCCTCAGTTTCCCGTCTGTCAGAGAAAGGGAGGAGGAAAGAAGAATACAGAAGCTCTGTCTAACTCATCGCTCTGCACCCAGAATTGAGGGCTGAAACAGGTCATTTCCCCACACTTCTGATCCGGGATATGGGATTACACCAAGCACTCAGGATTTCCTCAAGCAGAGAAGAGGCTGCAGCACTGTAGACTGGCCCTACGCACGGCAGGAGACAGTGTTGCCGTCAGCCCCGGGGTAGCACTAGGATGGGCTATTTGGAGATGAACCTGCACCGTTACGAGTCCCACCTGGGCTTAAGGAGTAGAGAAGCCCTCTACGTAGAGTGAGAGTACAGAGGGCAAGTAGCTTGTCTTGCACATGGATGACCTGGGTTCAATCTCTGGAACCCAATATGGTTCCCCCAAACCCTCCAGGAATGATCCCTGAGCTAACAGCCAGGAGTAAGTCCTGAGCACTGCTGGGTGTGTCCAAAAACCAAAGCAAAGACAGAAACCCACCATCTTGCTGAGTCCACAGTTGATACACAGGGGCCCTCTCCAGGTGCTGGGAGTCCCCTAGGGGAATGTTCTATATCTCGCAGGGCTGGAGGGAAACCCAGGCTCTCGGCTCTGTCTTCACTGATGAGGAGTATGGGCCAAAGTGTGACCCTTAGAACTCTTTGGCCACCTGTGAAACCTCAGAGCACTAGCCCCAGAAAACTTCTTAGCTCTGCTCAAAGGACAGAATGTCCATATGAGGTTACCAGGCGAACAATCTTGGCTTTTAGGGTAGACTCTGATTAGGCACATTTGGGGCAAGGGTAAAGCTGTGTAAAAAAATCACTTTATATTCAAGTCATCTCAGATGTTTTAAATCAAAGCTAGTGGGTTTTGTTTGTTTTTGATGGGGAGGGTGACATTTAGGCCACAGGCAGCAGTGCTTAGCAGTTATTACTGGTTCTATGCTTAGAAGTGACCCCGTCAGTACTTGGGACACCATATATGGTGCCAGGGATTGAATCAGTGAGATGAAAGTAAGTGCCGTACCCCGAACTGTCTCTCAGGCTCAAAAGCTGGCATTTAAAACACATTCACGTGATCCACATGTGGCCAGAGAGAGAACTCAACCAGCTGACATCAGGATTCACATGCAGGAGGCCCAAAATTAGTCTCAGGCACTGCTGGTTCCCCCTAATACTACTGAGGTGTGGCCCCTAAACCAAAAATATAAAAGATAATAAAGAAAAGTCAAGCATGCTTGCATACAATTCTCAACCTGCTACTTTTTCCTCTTCACATCTGTCTTGGGATCTGGGGGCTCCAACAGCATTTGCATTTCCTGGGAGATCCGGAAGTTTGTGGTAGCACAGACCCCGGGAAGCCTGAGGTTTGCAGGTAGAAATGCCCTTCTGGAGCTGGAGCAGTCAAGGGTAGGGCACTTGCCTTGGGCACAGCCAACCCTGATGAATACATGGCATCCCAAATGGTTCCCAGGGCACTGCCAAGAACAGTTCCTAACAGCAGAGCCAGGAGTAACCGCTGAGCATCACCGGGGTGATCCCATAAAAGAAATGCCCCTTCGCTGAGGATAGGATTCCTGCATTACAGCAGGCAGTCTAGCTGCTCCGAGCTGGCACCCATGGGTTTGACCCACATACACTGGAAAACGCTGTTTGGATTCAGAGTCAGTCATGGGTGGCAGGGGGTTCCAGCACAGCCATGCAAGTGTAGGGTAACAGAAGATTCAGCCTGGAGAAGTTTGGCATCCTTTGCTATTTATCTCTTGGGAACCGCTGGTGCTTTTTTGAAACCTGTCAAAGCTACATATCCCTTCAAAAAAAGTTCACAGTTCATACAGAAACAAACATCTGCCACTGGTACTAGCTTACCCAGGGACGCCCTGATGCAGTCCATTGGACCAGGTGGTAGCCACCTCCTAGAGCTTTGGACCTCCAGAACATGGCCAGTCATAGAGGAATGTCTTGCACATGTAGAACACACACGGAACCACAGATTCAGTTGCTGTTGTTTGTGTTGTTGTTGGGCCACATCCAACTGCTCTCAGGGCTTTACCTGCCTCTGCACTCAGGAATCTCTCCTGGTGAAGCTCGGGAACATACGTCTCGCTGGGGGCTGAACTTGGGTCAAGCGCACAAGGCAAGCGCCTTCCTGTTGCACCATTTCTCCAGTTCAAAGATTTCATATTTTTAAAAGTACATAAAAATTGCATTAATAATTTTACTATGATTACAGGTTGACAGTCTATAGTTGAGACTCACAGACATGGGGCAGAGCTGCTACTGGCTCTCCCTGTGCCCAGCCGCTCATGAGGTGCCCGGGAGGGATGGCAGGTTCTAGCCCTGGCCCGCCACCCCAGGAGCCTCACAACAAGCCAGACGACCCCCACTCCATGAGGGCCTACATTTTCCACATCCGGACTTCCCCCTCATCAGAACTCCACCCAGCAGACCAGCCTATCACAGCCTGGCTCGCGCGGCTGCTATGGCCAGTGCAGTTCATCAATAAATGCTGGATTTTGAGATGACTACAAGAGTATGCTACCCGCACGGCAGAACCTGGCAAGCTACCCATGTCATATTTGATATGCCAAATACCAGTAACAATTATAGACCTCATTCCCATGACCTGATGGAATGGTTTGAGGCTCTTTATGTTCCTGGAGCAAGCAGATGCCCTTGGGCTCTACTTGCATGAGACAGGTCATATGGCAATGTTACTGGTGCCCACTTGAGCAAATCGATGATGAATGGGAGAGACAGTGACAGTGACCATGGTAGGTTGATAATATTTAGATATATTGAGTTAAATAAATTTGCTATTAAAATTCATTTTCTTTTTTTTAAACAAGTCTTAGGGTTTCCAAATGACAAATGAATTGGCTTTGGATCCTGCCTTCCCACACTGCAATTCTCCAAAGTCCTAGGTCCTGACGTCATCCAGAGGTCCCTTCCCAGCCCCTGCCCTGGGCTGAATCAAGGCTCTCTGCAGAGGAATCACTGAGCCTCGAGGTGTCTGTGGGGTCACAGGGGCCCTCAGCATTGGGATCATGCCAGGTGAGGAATCACACTTCCCAGCAGCCAGCAGCCCCTGGTGACAATCTTTAGGCCAGGTGTGAAATCTGCTGCTCCTGGAGACATGGGACCCGCAGGTTGGACAGAGACACCCCACAGTCATGAGGACGTCTAAAGACCACACACGTTCCCGCCGCAGTTCCTGGGTGCCTTCTAGAGCCTGGCAATGTCAGCTAGGAGAACCCACATGATTCCTTCTACCCATCACCCTACAGATGGAGAAGGAGATTCAGACAGATTGAATAATCGATTTTGCCGGCTGTGTGGAGAAATGGTCGCAGCATGACGGGAGACAGCTGATCCCAGGAGGGAACCAGAAACTCTCTTTACTCTGCCTTTTCCTTCTCCTCCTCTGCCTTCTCCTCCTCTTTTCCTGCCTTCTCACCCATCCCCAATCTGGCCACTAATGCTAATTTTCTGTCTTTCTCTTTCCTTCCTTCCTTCCCTCCCTCCCTCCTTCCTTCCTTCCTTCCTTCCTTCCTTTCTTTCCTTCCTTCCTTTCTTTCTTTCTTTCTCTCTTTCTCTCTCTTCCTTCTTTCTCTTCCTTTCTTTCTTTCTTTCTCTCTCTCTTTCTTCTCTCTCTCTCTCTCTTCTCTCTTCTTTCTTTCTTTCTTCTTTCTTTCTTTCTTTCTTTCTTTCTCTCTTTCTTTCTCTCTTTCTTTCTTTCTCTTTCTTTCTTTCTCTCTTTCTCTCTCTTTCTCCCTTCTTTCTTTCTTCCTCTCTCTTCTTCTTCCTTCCTTCTCTTCCTTCCTTCCTTCCTTTCTTTCTTTCTTTCAATGATAGCTTGAATAAATAATAATTCTTGATAAGAAATAACTCTGGATAAGAACTGCATGCTGAGGGGCCGGAGCGATGGCCCAGTGGGTAGGGCGTTTGCTTTGCATGCGGCCGGCCCATGCCAGCCAGGGTTCGATCCCCGGCATTCTATATGGTCCCCCAAGCACCGCCAGGAGTAATTCCTGAGTGCAGAGCCAGGAGTAACCCATGAGCATTGCCAGTATGACCCAAAAAGCAAAAAAAAAAAAACTGCATACTGAAAGCAGGTAAAGGAACAAACATGATAATCTCTCAGTAGCTGTATTGGAAACCAGAATGCCCAAAAGTAGAGAGAGATAAAGTATCTACCATAGAGGCAGGCTGGGAGGTAGGGGATGGTGGGAGGGAAGCAAGGGACATGGGTGGTGATTAAAGTTCACTGGCAGAGGGATGGCGTTGGAACTATATGAATAAAACCCAATCATAAACAACTTTGTAACTGTGTATCTCATGGTGATTTAATAAAAAAAAAGTTCAGGGAGAAGATAAAAGAAGAAGATAATTAGAAGTGCTATGAGGATCGTGGTGGAGGGTCTTGGGCTCTTTGGTGGTGGTAAAAGTGACTTAAATGTATATATAAAAATCATAGGGGGCCAGAGCAATAGTCCAGTAGGTAATGTGTTTGCCTTGCACGTGGCCAATCCGGGTTCAATCCCCGGCATCCCATATGGTCCCCCAAGCACTGCCAGGAGTAATTCCTGAGTGCAGAGCCAGGTGTTACCCCTAAGCATTGCTGGGTATGACCCAAAAAAAATCATAAACATTAACGCTATTATCTAGCCTAAAATAAGTTTTAAGAATTAAAATAAAAGATAAAATACTTGTGTTCAAGGGGCTAGAAAGAGTATAGTGGACAGGGCACATTCCTCACTTGTGGCAGAACTGGGTTCAATGCCCGGCATCTTATATGGTTCCCTGAACCTGCCAGGACTGACCCCTGAGCACAGAGCCAGGAGTAAACTCTGAGCAGCACAAGGTGCCTCCCTAACCCCCACCAAAAACATCTTGTGTTCAAGTTTAAATGCTGGTATCCCCTGGTCGTGAGACCTCAGGGGACCCATACCTTTAATGACTCTTGGTTTTTCTTATGTGTAAAATAGAAGTAGAAGTACCCATCCCACAGAACTGTTAACTGCTTAAGTCTGATCAGTGCCCATTGTTCAGACTAGGAGACAACCTCAGGCCCCAGCCCTTTTCCCTGTTGATCTGACCAGCTACTCACCTCTCGGACTCACAGTCATGTCTCTTCAGGCACTTGGCCTGCCTTGCCGTTCCCTATAGCAAGCAGGTAAGGGGTATGATGCAGTGGGGTGCTGTGATCCCCAAGTGACAAATAGTGGTGATGGAAGACGAGAAATAGATTTCATTTATTCAAGGTTACCTTACAGCCCACAAAGGTCATCTAAGTCGTGACCTTTCCAGCAGTGTTTTCCAATCTATTCCTCTAGACAAAGTTGTCACAGTCAACCCTAAAATAACTTGGACGCAGCTTGGGAGCGGGGCAGGGTCACATTAAACTGACCCCTCACAGTCGTCACTAGAGCAAAACGAGAGCCATTTGGTTTATCACTGCTGGGATGTGTACATGCTGCTGTTTAAGTCTGGACAGACTAAGGAAAACCCCAGAACCATCCTAAAACTCTCCTCCGCAAGTTCATTTCCTGGACTCTTTAGCCCTCCGGCCTACAGAAAGCATTTATGTCCTGGTTTCTGAGAGAAAGGTTTCCAGGGGAAACAGAGTCTGTTTATTCTAACGTGCTCTGTCACCTCTAATGTACTATCAAGTGACTTGCTGTGCAGTGCTAGAAAGGAAACAATAAAATGCCCAATTAAGTGTGGCCGCTGTGTCTCAGGGAGGCTGTTTTCTGGAGGTCACAGTTCCTGTGGCTTCACAGGCTGCCTCCATGTGTACTTTTGCGTGTGGAATTAGGAATTAGGTGGTAGTGGGAGGAAGAAGGTTCCTGGCCCTCAAAGCTGAGAAGTGGATGTGCCTGTCCCTTTCTGTGGAGCAGCGTCCCTTCACCCTTGATTACAACATGAAGCGCAGCCCGGCCCCTCTGGCCTTCATGATCTGGAGTGACCTGAGACACGCATCCCACTGTTATGAGTGTTTCTGAGTTTTAAAGGAAGTCTAAGTCTTCTTGGTTTCCTCCACTTGAGAACAACTGTAGGATTAGGGTTTTCTTAGATCCCTTAAACAAGAGATCTTAGATCTTTCTTAGATCCCTTTCTTAGATCCCTCACTTGTTTTGACAAGAATATCCCTGCCCTTCCTGCTGTACATTTCCAGGTATCAATCAGGCAACATTACTCCCATGTTGTCAATTGTGAGGTGGCAGGGACCCAGGGAAAAGGCAACAAGAAGGAACCAACGCCTGTTTCAGAGCATCCGGTGCTGTCCCGCATTCCATCACATGGGGTAGAGACCTAGCCAGGCTAACCCATAGGCAATGTGCTTCCTGTCAAGCCTGGCTTTCGATGATCTTAAATGGGGTCTTCCTTAGGAGGACCAGTAGAGATGAGATGGGCCAATAGCACCATTTGCAACAGGAGTGTGTGAAACGTCCCTGCTTGGGACTGTACCAGGAACTGAGATTTCTCTCAAGGGGCAGCGTGCCAGTACCTGCCCACTTGCCTTTGCTCTGCTCCTGTCCCCCTTCCTTGTGCTCCTGCACATCCACAGAGGCCCATGATAAGGGCTCACAAGGCAAGGCAGATATGGAGAAAACTGTGAAATATAAGAAATGAGTTCTCGTTCCTTTGCTCTCTGCAGCCTGGGAGTCTCAGTCTCCTTCCTGCCCTGTGTATCACTGTTCAACTACCCATCTTGCTCCTCAGAATTCCAGAAACACAGGCACGAAATAGGGTTGAGGTAGACAGTCAAGGAATCATATTTAACAGGGGACTCTTGGAGCCCAGTTCAGCTCCTGGCATGAGACTGCCAAAACTCTGATGCAGGAGCTTCAAGCCAAGTAGAGTGAAGTAGTTTGGCACCCAGAACCACATCCTGGCAGTGGTGGCAACCACGCTTCAGGATCTTGAGACTCCGACTATAGGTCTATGCCTTAAAAGGAATCCCCTTTCTGTTTCTTACCTCCAACACAGGATCCCCAAGGTTTGAAGCGGGGTTGTGGCTCTTCTATCTCCTCCATGAGGCTGTGTAAAAGTCTAGCCCCACAGTCTCTAGGACGTTGACTTGTCTTTGTAGCTTCCCTTTCCCTCTTACGCCTTGCTCTTGCTACTACCATCAAAATTCCACCTTGAGGGAGAGGAGGGTGAAATCCCAGCCCTGCTCACCCTCCTATGCTCCTAGCTAAGGAAGATCATCTCCAGGAGGTGTTCAGGACCCCCAAACTCAAACATGGAGTTGTCGGGTGGAATATTCATGAGTGGGGATAGAGCTGAGTGGATCACAGCCCTGCCCACTCACAGGAGTGGCTAGGCCTAGCTATAGGGGCAGTCAAAGTTCCTTCCTGCGAGGCAGCATGAGCAGGAGAGTCAGAAGTAGGAAGGGGCGGTAAGGGGAAGGCTTCAGAACATAGGCACGGTCTGTCCAACGTCGTGGACACTCACTGCTTTAGGAGAGCGCTACCAGGGGTTGTCTTAGGTAAAAACAAAGGAACCTAAGTCTGATCCAAATAAAAGGGGGCCACTGGGCTCTCTGGATAGGAATCGCCCCTTATCTTTCTCATTAGACAAACACTGTAGCCTGGGTCAGTACTCTTGGTATGGTATTCATACCAATGGTGACAGAGAGGTGCACCCTACTTCAGAGAATCCTAGAAAGTCAAGGGCACCAAAATTTCAGGGTAATCCAGGTTGCATGGGTGTCAAGACATAGCTTTGCTAAGTAATTCTGAAGGCACTATCTAGAAAGAACAGAAACACCACAATGGAAAGTGTGATCCTGAGTGTCCATGAGTGTTACTGACCATGAATAAGTAACATGACTCATCCTGACCATGAGTGTTAGACTAGGCACAGTGTGTTCTTCCTGCCTTCGTGTTTTAATTGGGAGCAACTTAGTCCAGGATGGGCTGCAGCTGACTGTGTGGTGTGGGAAGATGCGGGGAGATGGGCTGAGATTTCAGAGGTTCAGGTAGAAAAGGCAGGAGAGAGCTGGGAGAGAAACAACCCAGGGTGAGAGGTGCACAAAACCAGGGGCCTCCATGGGACGTAGTGCTCACAGCTGAACTTGCAGCTTTGACAAAGCTGACTTTAAGCCGACCTTCAGCCACGCTTCTTAGCAATGTACACCGGGCAATCGCTGGTAAATCTTTATTAATTTTAATTGGCGGCACCCATTTATAAGAACCATTAAAAAGGATAAATTGAGCCCATCCGGCGTAATGTCTTTTGTTAATTAGTTTGTCAGCACTGTTTTAATATCCCCTAATGACTTCATATTTCAGACCTGACATTAAAGGAGACGCTGTGAGAAAGGAAATGGTCTTATCACAGTGTACTGTAACGTTCTTCTTTTGGAACAAAAAGTGTCCTTCCAGATGCTAAGCAAGGTTAGATGTCATTTAACTCCCCCAAAGTAGGGGCTTGAAGACTTCTGACCCCCTGATTCTGTATCTACGTCCTACTGAGCCCACCACCCCTGTGTTCAGCACCCCCATTCTGCTGTACCCCATCATTTCTCACCCTGGTTCTTTCTTCCAGTCCTCCTAGGCCTCCTCACAACGTTCCCTCCTTTCTTTCTTCCTTTGCTGATTCAACAAGCAAGCCAATGAGCCCCTTAGAGTCAGGAAACTGGGTCAGGAGAAATCCAGATGCAGATACTTTCTAGAATAAGACCAAAAAATTTACCAGTCTCCATCTCTCTAAAGCATGCCTCTCACTCACACAACACCAACTCTTCTGCTTGGCAGGAAAAAAAAAATACAGGCAGGACTGGAGAGGAAGATAAATACTTCAGCCAGAACTTGACTTCTGATTCCAAACAGTTTTGCTTTACAAGCAAATGTGAAGTAAAACTGACACCCAGGTGGTTCTCTACAAGGATCCCAGGTTTTATGGGAAGACAGAGAGAAGAGAGGAGAGGGGGAGAGGGAGAGAGAGAGAGAGAGAGAGAGAGAGAGAGAGAGAGAGAACTATTTCTCTCTCCTAACACTACTGCTTAACCATTCTCTGCTGAAGGAATTCAAAGGAGAGAGCATGAGGTGAATTGCAAACAAGCATAGCTTTGGGAACTACCCACAATCAAAACAGAAAGAAAGAAGCAAATGTGCAATGGAAAACTTCATGGTGTCTCTCTTGTCTTGGTCTGAGCATTCAAGGGTCACTGTGATTTGAGCTTAGAGGCCAGGGAGGTGTTTAGTAATAATGGAGAAAGAGGGAAGAAGTCATCAGCGATGCCTACACAATTTGCTTGCTCTCTGCACACTAGCCCACACAAGTCTCCCTTTACCTCCTTATGTGAATTTACAACTTACAAATATGATATTCCAGGTTGAACTGAGTTCTTCCCCCACCCTCAAGAGCACAATTAGAAATCATGGCCTCACCCACAAGTCAACATGAAAAATGAAAGTTGAAACTTCCCCAGTTCAGGCACAAGCTCTTTGTCAACTGTATTATGAGATAAAAATAATGTTGATCTAATCACATCTGACAAGTAATTGGCCAAAAAAAAAAAAGCTATGAAAAATTATCTGGAAAGACTATTTGAAATGTGGATTTCCATCCACTATTGTCTACACAAAACTTTGCCCTCAGCATGTTCTGTCCTTTGCAATGTTAACTAATGATCATGGGCTGAATTTATGCCATATGAATAAATAAATAGACATAAGTGGAGGTGCATGCATACTGAAAACACATTTTTACTGACAGCGCATATGACAATATAAGTCTGGAGACCTTCCAAGTGGAGAATGGAGAAGTGGGTTAGAGTGTAGATGGCAGAGAAAAGGGTTCTAAGACCAAGTGGGAGATCCACGAGGTCTGTTTCACAGCACCGACACCCCAACATGGTTCCAACTGGCCCCCGTCTGAAGGAGAAGCTGTTTACTTTGGAATCTCTACATCATCTCCTTTCCCTCCCTACCTTCCCAGTTCCTACCTTCCAACCTCCTACATACCCCCCCAAGATATGTATACACCCCACAAAGCTACTAGAGGTCTGGATTTTAAAACAACCAAAAAATCAATAAACAGAATTAATTAGTAAAAGTTTAAGAAACCCACTTGATTCTAAGATAACAAATTTGAAGGTCAATATTGTGTGTGAGCACTTGTGTGTGAACATGTGGCTGTGTAGTTAACAACTCTCAGCAATAGAGGCTTGTGGGAAAAGCCCAGGACATGAATGAGTTCCTATCTGCAGTTCTCACATGGGAAGCCAATGCAGTGCACACCACAGCCCCTCACACAGGAAGCCAATGCAGTGCACACCATAGTCCCTTTGTTACACATTTCAAAAGAGGCAAGAGTGAGGGAACCCAGTCCAAGGGGTGCTCACATGTCTTGGGGGAAAATGGTTTGAGGAAGTCTTCATGATGGGAATGTCTCATAAATGAGGGGTCTTCCATGGCCTGCTTGCATTGAATCACAGAGAAAATAACTGATGAACATATACCATTTAAACATGAGAACCCACCGTAAACACCACACCTGGTCTATGCAAGCAACCAGCTTCGAGAACATCAAACCGCATGTCCTTTTCTGATGAGTCTGACATCATATGTACTGGTTCCTGTTTTCTCTACCTTCTCGACATATATCGTATTACTACATACTTCCTGGTGTGCTTGGTTTTGGATCTCATGGGAGTGGGAAAAGCATCATTATTCTCATGATTTTCTTGTTTCACCCTGGGAATTTTTTTGGAGATTTCTATTTATAAATGTAGCTACAGTTGTTCTGTTTTTACTGATGTTCGCTGTTATGTGACATGACCTGATCCATGACACTATGACTATTCAGTTTCCAGTTTATTTGCTACTAAACATAGGATGCATTGAACATTCTTCTAGACAAATGTCTAGACATTTCCAGGACAAATGTTCCCCAGACAAGTAACTATGAGGTTGTTGCTAGCATATAGAAATACAGTTGATTTAAACATTGATGTTTATATCTAATAACTCTTCTAAAAGCTTTCTTTAATTTTGTTTCTCATATTTGTGTACAGTTTTTCTTATTATACTTTATTTTTTCTGTGGGGGAATGGGTCACATCCAACAGTGCTCAGAGCTTGCCTCTGACTCTGCGTTCAGGAATCATTCCTGACAGTGTTTAGGGGACCATATGGTATGCCCAGGACTGAACCAGGTTGGCCACATGCAAGGCAACCGACTTACCTGTTATACTATCTCTCTAACTCCTTAACTATCATTTTTAAGATCTAAGAATGGTGATAGCTGGCACCTTTAAGCTTCTGAGCTTAAAGAGAAAACTGAAAAGCATTACTGTAAGCATAGAGTTGTGGGTTTTATAATGCATTACATTCCCTTCCATTTTTATTTATTGCGCGTGTGTGGTGGTTTGGATTGAACCCAGGGCCTCACATATGCCAGGCTCTACTATTGAGCTACATCCAGACCCTCTCTTTATGATTTTTTTTCCTGATTGAAAATTTTTCATTTGCTCCTGTGACTTTTTGGAAAGTTGCACAAGGTTTTTTATGTACTGATCAATTTAAGTATCAAATTATAGGGTTAATTGTGTGATAATCCTTTTATGATTTTAAAGAAGATTCCCTTTATGCATAATTTGCTAGAAGGTATTTTTAAGTCACAATTGAACATTTTTTCCAAAGATTCTCCTTAAAAACAAGAATTTCAAGATTTTCCTTTCACATTTACTCTGTTAATATGGTGAATTCCTTTCTTTAGTTATCTAACAAGCAAGCAGCTGGCTCGATTAGGATAAACCCAATGGTTCATTATCTATGCTAATGTATGCAGCTATAATTAATTAGTTTTTGTTAAGGTATAGCATTTCCCCTACCTACTGTGAGCCAGGCTTCTTTACTGAAGAACCAACTGATGAGTGAATCGATAGTTGAAAGCAAGAGCATCCTTGAGCTTCACCTTCCCTCCAACCCATTCCCCAAACCTTCTGCCCTTCCTTTCTCAGCGTCCCCAATTCCTTTCCTAGTAAGTGAAGAGCTGAGCCCCAAAGCCCCTGTAGGAAACGCATCCTGGAGTTCTCTTTCCTAAACTCTTCTCTTTCCATTCCCGTGACTCCGCGCCATAGTGGGAAGAGCAGGCGCCTCAGTCTGACTGGAGTGAGAGAGAGAGAGAGAGAGAGAGAGAGAGAGAGAGAGAGAGAGGGGAGGAGAGAGAGAGAAAGAGGGAAAGGGAGAGAAAGAGGGAGAGAGAGAGGGAGGGAGGGGAAGAGGGAGAGAGACAGGGAAAGAGGGAGGGGAAGCAGGGGAGAGGGAGAGGGAGAGAGGAGAGAGAGGAGAGAGAGAGAGAGAGGTGGGGGGGGGGGGGTGGGGAGAGATAAAGTGAGTCAAGTGAGGGGCACATACCCGGGCTTCCAAAGCAGGCCCCTGGTGCCAGAGGACAGAATTCGGGTCCCCAGGAGCGGCCCAGCTACCTCCTCAGCCTCTCTTGGTGTGCATTTCCTACTTGATCTTTTGCCCTTTGCAGACAGGGGCCTCATGCTTCTCACACGAGCTGCTGGATACACAGCTGACCCTCCAGCATGGGTGTGTTTCGTCATGTTTGCGTCTGCCTGTCTCTGCACCAGCTTGCTTTCTCTTGCACTGCCCGTCTTCGTTGCTGTCCTCTTCCTCCACCCATTTGGGCAGCTCCAGCAGCAGCTGACACCTTGAGGCGGCCGCAAAAGGTCCTTTCGGTGGAGACCTTCCCAAGAGAACCAGGGGAGCCCAGCACTGTCTCACAAGCTTAGCAACTTGCTCTAGCTCTTTTTATTTTAATTGAATTGCTGCAAGTTACACAGTTACAAAGTTGTTCATGATTGAGTTTCAGTAATACTATGTTCCAACACCTGTCCCTTTACCAGTGCACATTTCCCACCACCAATGTCCCCAGATTCGCTCCCGCCAACACCTCACCTCTATGACAGGCACTTCTCTTCTCTCTCTCTATTTTCTTTTTTAATTTGCAACACTGTTACTGAGTGTCATGTATCTCGCTTTACATCTTTTCAGCACTCAGTTCTTGTCCAGAGTGATTATTTCCAACTATCATTGTCATAGTGGTCCCTTCTCTGTCTTAACTGCTCAGAGACAGTAGAAACAAAGACCTGGAGGACTGTCTTTGGAGATTATTCATATACTGTTTTTATATCCAGAAAATGAGTGCAATCATTCAATAGCTAGCCTTCTCCCTCTGACTGACTTCACTCAGCATGATACGCTCCGTGTCCATCCATATATAGACAAATTTTATTACTTCATTTTTCCTAACTGTGTAGTATTCCATTGTGTAGACGTGCCATAGTTTCTTTCACCATGCAATAGACCATCACAAACTGTTCATGACTGGGTTTTAGCCACACAGTATTCCAACACCGTCCTCTGCCAGTGTACATTTACTGGTACCAATGGCCCCAGCTTCCCTCCCCTACCCCCACCCCCCCCCCCATAACCTGACTCTATGGAAGGCACTTTTCTTCTCTTTCTCTTTTTTGGGCATTATGGTTTGCAATACAGATACTGAAAGTTTATCATGTATATCCGTTTACATGGTTTCTCATATATATCTCTTCACATGACAACCTTTACAAAGGTTCTCATATTTATCAACATTCAGTTCTTGCCCAGTGTGATCACTGCCAATCATTATTGATGTTCTGATCCCTTCTCTATCTTACCTACCCTCTGCTCCCACACTTGTGGTAGATTCCGACCACTGACCAGTCCCCCTAGACCCTATTTTCCCTGGTCGTGGATATTAGTCTCATACTATTAGTTTATATGACAAAAATCAATGCAGTCATTCTATATCTGCCCCTTTCCTTCTGCCTCATTTCATGCAACATGATACTCTCCATGTCCATGTTTATAAGCAAATTTCATGACTTCATTTTCCTAACAGCTGCATAGTATTCCACTGTGTAGATGTACCATGGTTTCTTTATCCAGTCTTCTGTTCTTGGGCACCAAGTTCCTCTATGGATTACTCAATGCCTCTCCCTCTCCTCAGCCCACTAGTTTAGACATCAGGCTTGGCCCTCTAGCTGGGTGGAGTAAAGGTTGGACGTGAGGAGACCAAAGTGGTGGAAAAGTCTGTCGTCCCCTACTACCACCTCCTTCAGCTTGTTTCCAGATTCTGGCTATTGTGAATAGTGATGCAATAACCATAAAAGTGCAGATCATGTTTCTGCTGTATGTTTTTGGGTCCCCAGGGTATATTCCAAGAAGCTGGGTCAGATGGGAACTCAATTTCTAGTTTTTTGTTTTTTGTTTAAATTTCTAGTTTTTTGAGGAATGTCCATATTGTTTTCCAAAACTGCTGGACCAGTCGGCGTTCCCACCAATAATGAATGAGAGTCCCTTTCTCCCTGCATCCACGCCAACACTGGTTGTTCTTGCTCTTTCGGATGCGTGCCTGTCTCTGTGGTGTGAGATGATACCTCATTGTTGTTTTGATTTGCAGCTCCCTGATGATTAGTGATGAAGAATACTTTTTCATGTGCCTTTTGGCCACTTGGATTTCTTCTTTAAGGAAGTCTCTGTTCATTTCTTCTCTTCATTATTTGATAAGATGTGCCATAGTTTCTTTATCCCATCAGCTGTTCTCTGGTACTTGGGCTTTTTCCAGATTCTGGTTATTGAGAATAATGCCCTGGGACTCCTCAGGGCTTCGGCTTCTCCAGTTTCACAACAGCTAGAGTGGTAGGGTGGGGGCCGCAGGCCAGCTCCCCTAGGGGTGACCCTCCGCCCCAGCACGTGTCTCACTTAGGCTTGGGAGCTTCAGCCCACTGCAACCTGAGATCCAAAGTACCCCCAACTCAAAATGGGTGAGTGTTGGTGGGAAGCAGAGAAGAAATCCTGCACCCCAATTCTGGATTTATCATAAGGACTTTGAGAGCTCAGCCAGGTCTGAGAGTAAACCTAGATCTGCTCCAACCTTCCTGGCTTATGATGTCCACTGGCCAAGGGGGAGGGGTGCCAAGTGGTTAATTCAGGAGCCAAGTGTCCTGCCATGAGGAAGGAGACCCCCAAAGTTAGGAACTCTGTGAAAAGAGAGTTCCTCTATGAACTACTCACTGCCTCTCCCGCTCCTCGGTCCACTAGTTTAGACATCAGGCCCTGCCCTCTAACTGAGTGGAGGACCACAAAGGTTGGGTGTGGAGAAAAATGAGACTAAGGTGGTGGAAAAGTATGTTGTCCCCACCATCTCCATCAAACATGTCAACACCAACAGCTGCTGGCTCAGGAGCTCTCAACAGAAATGTTGCGTGTCTAGAACTTAAGAAACAAGAACATGATCCTTCAGCTTCCAGCCCCTCTGCAAGGCATTCTGGAGCCTTTAGCAGAAGCAGCCAGACAGGACCTTCTCCAGAACGGCCCTTCCTGAGTTCCACACAGTGCCTGGGTGCAGGACAGTAGGGAGATGGTGTGAATTGGCAGGCACGGGTCACTGTGCTGCTCCCCAGGTGACATCCTGGGGATCCCTGCTCTTCCTAGGCCCCCTGGCTGCAAGCAGACCCTTAGATGGGATCTCCAGAGACAGCCGAGGAAGCAGTTCCATCAGACAGGCAACGCATACATGTCCATGCTCTGTATGAGCCCTTTTGCCCACCACACAGCTGCACTGTGTCACCTTCTCCATGTGGCCCTGGCTTCAGGACCACGTTCCTGTTCATTTCCCCATGTAACATTTTTTCAGATAGCTTTGAGCTCGTTGGCTCTGTGCTCACGGAGACCATATGTGGTGCCCTGGCTTGAACCAGAGCCGCCGTGGGTAGGGCCACTGCCTTCTCCTTGCTCTGTCTCTGATCCCGTTGTTGCTAGGTAATTATATACTCTTTTTTTTTCTTCTTGGGTCACACCCGGCAATGCTAAAGGGTTGCTCCTGGCTCTGCACTCAGGAATTACTCCTGGCGGTGTTCGGCGGACCATATGGGGATGCGGGGATCGAATCCAGGTCGGCCTTGCGCAAGCCCTCCCCACTGTGTTGTCGCTCTGTCCCAAGTAATTATATACTTTCAAGCTCATCCCTTAGGTTTGATGTCTCTTAATGATTGATTGCTTTGATGAATGATTCCCTGTCGTTTTGTTTCTTCTAGAGCTTAAAAAAAATTGAGAGGGGCAGAGAGATAATGCAGACAGATGGCACTGCACGTCCACACTGCATGTGTGTCAGGCGGCCGCCGGGTGACTTTGGCTTGAATCTCAGCACCATATCTGGTTTCCCAAGCACTGCCAGCTGTGGGCCCACTTGATCACTTGATCACTTTACTTGATCACTTGAATCCCGTTATTCATCGATTTGCTCGAGTGGGCGCCAGTAACATTTCCATTGGACCCTATCACGTGCCAATGTAGCCCAATGGCATCTGGTTGATTCAGGAATATGAAGAGCCTCAAACCGTTCCTTCAGGGTCTTGACAAGGAAGTCTGACCATCTTGTAGGTGGGCGGCCACGTGATCTTTTGACATTCCCGTGGGATCCGGTTGGTAACAGCTCTACTCCAGCAGTAGTCTCCAAATCGCATTACATGTCCAGCCCATCTGATTTTCGATGCCTTGGCAAACGAGACAGCGTCCCTGATTCTGGAATAGCGACGGAGGTTGGAGCTCCGGATTCCTTCTCTCACTTGAGTGAGGCGTGATATTCCAAGCATAGCTCTTTCGATTCCTGTCTGGGAGACCCGAATAGCGTTCTCATCCTGCTTTCGTAGGGCCCAGGTCTCTGAGGCGTATGTTAATGCAGGGAGAATGGTGGAGTCAAAGAGATGTGGAGCCAGAGGTTCTTTGTCCTTTTAGCTATTTCTTTGATGCCTTTGAAGGCATTCCATGCTGCTCTCTTCCTCCTGCACAGCTCAGGTTTTAGGTCGTTCATCATGTTGACTTCTCGACCTAGGTACACATAACTGCTGCAGGGCCCAAACCAATGAAAAGTGTGAGCACTGTGTTCCCACACACAAGCACCCCAACCAGCACGGCAACAACAGCAGAGCTGAAGGAATGTCGTCCTGGCTAAAGCAACAGGGCTGCCAAATGTAAAAGAAGAAAGAGAGATACAGAGATGCAGATAGAGAGAGACAGAGAGAGAAAGAGAGGAAAAGAAAAGTGCCTGCATAGAGGTAGGTTGGGGCGGGTTGAAGGGAATTGGGGACATTGGTGGTGGGATGGGGCACTGATGGAGGGATGGGTGCTGGAACACTGTATGACTGAGACCAATTATGAACATCTTTGTAATTGTATATCCATGAGGTATAATAAAAATAAAAATAAAATAAATGAAAGAAAGAAAGATAAGAAAAAAAAGCAACAGGGCTGAGCGGGCCAGCACCACACCCCATCATTGCGGGAAGGGATCTTCAACAGATAAAACCTTCAAATAAGTAAAATTTTCAAAACAAATGAAACTAGCATGACCCAGACGTATACATCTTGCCCCAGGTCAACCATTTCTTTGCTTGTCCTTCCTGAGTGCCTACAGGGACTCCTGTGGGCACAGCACGGAATAAAGCAAAACCCCTCTTTCCCCCAACCTCAATGCTGCCATTGTGTGGAGCTCTGACCTCAAGTGTCCGTTTCAGACAAGCTCCTCTCTGCCCTGCTCGGGCTCTGCCTTGTGACGGCCCATCTCACGGGCCCCCTCTAGCACCTGGGAGCAGAACCTGAACCTCCAGCCAAAGGTCCTATGCTCCTTCACACTATCCGGGCTCCTATAACTTCAAACTGCATCTGTACATAGCAATGGCCTAGGAAACGTCTGTTCAATGAATAATCAAGGTCCACTGGCTCGAATTCACTCCAGAGCACAGCATTGGCCCTCAAGCCCTGCGGGTGTAGCCCTGGTAGCCCCACTTCAGGGCCCAAGCCACACCACAGAGCCAGGCCTGATCACTGAGCTGTCTGGCCTAATTGGCTTAGTATCTCCATGAGCGGTGCCCAGCCCCCTGAGCACTGCTTGGGAGTGCCCCAATATGACGTAAATGCAATAGATTGATATGTATGGGCCTTTGTCTCCTCCAAACAGACCTGGCACCTGGAAAGTTAATAAAGGGGATTATCTTATTGCTGGGGAGACAGCCTCTGAGTGCCTAGCTCCAGACCCCATGAGTAGGTCCTGGATGTCTGCTCAGGGCCTGCACCAACAGGATGAGATGCACGAGGAAACAAGCCCGTTTCTTAGATGTGTTACATGGGTGGCGGGCACAATGCGACCTCCAGAGAAAGGGGGAGACGGGGAGTGAGGGCAGGCGGTCAGGGCAGGATGGAGGAGGAGAGCCGGATGTAAACGCGAGGCTTCCACCGGCCTAGGAGGGTGGAGGAGAGCAGGAGGGGAACAGTGATGGCACATGGATCCGAGCAAAGGCGGGGACAGGGTCCGAAGCACTGTTCCCACCAGCTGGAAAGGGATGGGGAAATAATTGTTCAATTTGTGCGGGATCACTAGCCTAACCAAGCATGCGGGCAGCTTTGAAAGCGAAGCCAGATGCCCTCCTCGCTGTGGGTTCCAGACTGCGGGCAGGTGGGCAGTGCCACTTGGGCCTGACCTGGGCGAATGGTGGAGGAAGAGGCAGCCCACAGGTGTCATCAGGGGGGCACTTCATGTACCGCCTCTGAGCTCCTCCACGTCCGACCCTGTGACCCGTCAGGTGCTCATTCAGAGGTGCTTGGCTCATCCTAGGCTGACCCTGGGGACGCAGGACCGGCTCAGCTGTGACCCCTGCTGGGCAGTGCCTAAAACAGGACCCTGAGCTCAGCTGAGATCAATGCAAAGCCTGAGGAGTGGGACTTCCTGGGTAGTGCCATGCCCACCTTCACCTCTAGACTACAGGGACCTTGCCAGGGGAGGGACCCGGAGTTTCTGCCATCCTTAACCCCAATACCAAACCTAGCTCCTCAGGAAAGTTCAATAATTACTTCATTAATTCATAAATAGACGAGTGGTCAATACTGCGGACACTCCAGCTCCTGTTTTAAGCCCCCTCCATGAAATGCCTTTTATTTTTAATTCTTTTTAACATTTTTCCTGGGCTGTGGCAGTTCTGTGCACCTCTCTGCCAACCCTGCCAGGGCACGCTGCTTCCTGCGCAGTCTCCTAACCAGGAGTGGGTCATCTACTGAGATATTTATCCCTCTGGATTCGGGCTCACAGGCTCTCAGAGGGGGAACCCAGGGGTGGGGGTCCAAGTTGTTACGTCTCTGCACACGCTGACCTCCAACACCTCAGCCCCTTACTGCATTGAAAATAACACCTTGGGTGGGAGCCCGAGCACAGGAGGTAGGGCGTGTGCCCGGCACACAGCTAACCCCAGTTTGATTCTTGGTATCCCATACGGTCCCCGGAGCACCACCAGGAGGCATTCCTGGGTGCGGAGCCAGGCACGCCGCCCCCACCCAAATAATCAGGCCCCCGGTGCTGCTTGCCGGGTATGACTCTGCCAGACACAGAACACCTGCCTGAAGTCGTGTTCTTTATTATGTCCCACCTCGTGAGCAATTATCCAATGCTCAAGAGGCCGTTGTGGTAGCCTAATCTCAGCCTTCCTGATAATCAGCCTAAGCAGGCAGACCAGGGGCAGAGCCCAGCTGGGAGCCTCTTGAACCCTAGAGACCTCTTCGCTCAAGGGTCAGACAAGCCGCGGGTGAATTACCTTCACTCATTATAAGGTAGAGAAGCAGACCAAGGACTGGAACTCGGCCCCTTTAAAAGCCCAGCAATTCAGAAAAGCAGTGTGAGAAGGGACTCTGATTCTGAAGACTGGCCCTGGGTGACAGGGGAGAGGCGATATATTTTGTCACCACTAGATGGCAGCTTCCTGCTTTATTCGCTAGTTGTCTCCCCATCCCCACGATTTGGTTGGTTGGTTTGGGGGGGAGAAAACATTCAGAGGTACTCAGGGTTTACTGCTGGGTCACTCCTGACGGGCTGGGGTACTCATTATCTATCTATACTGATATATGAACACACACACACAGAGTACTAACTTTCCAACCCTTGTCCCAATTTTGAAATTAAAAACTTCCAGGCCAGAGAGGCAGTACAGCGAGAAAGGCGTTTGCCTTGCAAGCAGCCTTCCGGGTTCAATTCCAGGCACCCCATATGTCATCCATGCCCCCAGCCCCACCAGACGTGACCCCTGAGCACAGAACCAGGAGTTAGCCCTGAGCACGGGTAGATGTGCGAAAGTCAAGAACTCCAGCCAACAAACCAAGCCTCCGAATACAGTTAGGCTGGAAGAGCTGTATGGGTGGACAAAACTGGCAGATTTCTCTTCGGCAATGATTACGGAAGAGAGAGGAGAGGAGAAAGCCCTCGAGCGGGCACCCAGGCCCACACATTACCAGGCTGCCTTTTCCCCCTTATCTAGGGACGACTTTCTAAGACTAGTGGGTGCCTGAAACCCTTTGCTTCCTCCCACCCTTTCTTGCCTCGCACGCCGAGCCTGGCCTCTACTGTGACATCCTCTATGGTCCCCCCAACCCCGAACACTGCCAGGAGTGATCCCTGAGTGCAGAGTCCAGCGTCACCCCTAAGCACCACCAGGTGTGACCCCAAAACAAACACAAAACCAATTCTGACACTGTCCCCTGATCACACTTTGGCCAGTCTGATCTCTCTCACTCAGAACACCTCTTGTAGGCGGCAGACGGTGACTGGGGTGAGGCCAGGATGAGGGGAGCACAGCCCCGAGCCCCTTTGCCTCCTGGCACAGCCCCTAAAAACCAGCTCAGGAAGGGAAGGAGTCTGTAACAAGGTGAGGCGTTGTGCAGCTTTTTCCTCTTCTGCTTTCTCCCAGCAAAGCTAACAGCGAGAGAGAATTGCCCGGTGCCCCAAGTGGGCTGTTTACCTGCTCTGGGCGTCCTTCTGTTGCGAGCGGCTGCCTGGTCCTGTGCCCCTCAGGGCAGGGCCTCCTCCCTCAGGCTGCACTGCCAGGAGCAGCTCAGCTGGACCTCGAGGCCGGCAGGTGGGAGGAATCTCAGCTCTGAGGTGAGAGTCGGCCCCAGCGGCGGGAGCTTCAGTCAAGGGCCTTTCCTGGGCTACTCACGACTTCAAAAGTGAACAACTTCGAACAGTTTCCACAGGCTTCTAAACCCGCTTTTCCCACGACCCCTTTTCCCGAGACCTGACACCCTGGCAGGCACCGCCAGAAACACCCAGAATTCCTCACAAGGCTGACTTGGAACTTCCCTCAGCTTCTGTGTCTTCAGAAACCTTTCACTATCGCACGGTTTTGGCGATCCCCACATGCAGTGGCCCCAAGTTCAAGAAGCTACTTCTCAAATGGTAATGGCAGATTAAAACTCACCATTGAATATACACAAAGAGACTTAAGTGACAAGCTCTAAATATCTGCAGGGCTAGCCACAATGTGTAAAATAAGAGGGAGAGAGATGCAGAGACAGAGAGAGAGACAGAGAGAGAAAGAGAGGAAACTGGGGTACCTGCTATTAAGGCAGCATGGGGGTGGGCGGGAGGGGGTGGGGGTACATTGGTGGTGGAAATGGGGCACTGGTGGAGGGATGGGTGCTGGTGTACTGTATTACCAAGAACCAATTATGAACACCTTTGTAATTGTATGTTTCACTGTGGTATAATAAAAAATTTTTTTTTAAAAAAGAAGCTACTTCTCATCCATCCTCGCCCCTCCCCTTCACTCTGTTTCCTTCCCTCTCATCTATCTCCTCTGGAGCATCTCCCTTCAACCATTGCATTCCCTCATCCCGTCACTCCAGATACCGCCTATCGGTGCGGTCACCCTGTGCCGACTCTCCTTCCGGACATACTTCATGTAACCTGATGTCGTCCAGTTCCATCCATGGTGCAGCAAATCGCATGCTTTCATCATTCCTTACAGCTGTGTAGTATTCTGTTGTGGCTATAGACCACATCTTCATGATCCACTGGTCTGTTGTTGGACTCTGAGGTTGATTCCAAATCCTTGCCATTGTACCGAGTTCCGTAGTGAGTAATGGTCTGCACGTGTCCTTTTGAATTGATGTTTCTCTGTCCTGGGGCTCACTTGTCACTTGTCACTTGTCTTCCCATTGTTCATCAATTTGCTCATCAATTTGTTCGAGCAGGCGCCAGTAACATCTCCATTCGTTGGGAATGAGGTCCATTATTGTTACTGTTTTTGGCATATCGAATATACCATGGGTAGCTTGCCAGGCTCTGCCATGGTTCTGGGTTCATCCCAGGGGACCCAGTCTTTTTCTATGTCAGACCATCAACCATCCAGAGCCTACAGGGCAGAACCCTGGGTATAGACAAGCCTGTCTCCTGTCTGCCATCTGCTGATGCAGCTGGGCACCGCAGTCACACCTGCAACACCTCAAGGGGCAGTAGTCCAGGGGGTAGGTACCAAAAACTGGAATTGCTTGGTCGTATGGCAGCTCAAAGCACCGAGAACCACTGAGAACCCTCCATGCTGCTCTCCGGAGGCTAGAACAGACAACATTCCCACCAGCAGTGGAGAAGAGACAGATGAGAAGCATGGGGGGTGGGGGGGGGGTCAAGGGGATCCAGGTACTTCAGTGGCGTTAAGGAATGAAAGAGCTGAATATCTAAACCACAGAGTCAACAACTGAAATCACGAGACCCAGAGTTAAATAACCAAATGCAAAAAGATGCCTGTCAAGAAGGCAGGCTGGGGTGGGAGGGGGCGGGGGTACAGGAGAGGGAGCCTGGGGACACAGGTGAGGGGCAGCCACACTGGTCGCGGGACTGGTGATGGAACACTGCATGTCAAAACCCCAACTATGAATAACGTTGTAGCTCATGATGTTTAAATAAAATGGGGGGGGGGAAGAGCTATCACAAAGATTAAAGAGGAAAAGAAGTTGGACACTAAATCTCTTGAGTGTGAAATAGATAAGAAATGTCTAGTCAAGAGCTAGGCATGGTGTTGTCAACGGTTCTCCAAGTGTTGCCCAAGAATTGCACCGTTTCTCCACCCTTGTCTAAATACGTCTGTTCAGACAAGGTTTTGTCATAGACTTGGTCAAAATGATCTGCAAAAGGCTGAAAGAGGAAGTGGACATGAAAATCGGTACATGAAACATTCAAGAGTTTTACCGAAGGAAAAAAAGAGAGACCCATGCTCTTCATCTATTAGAAAATACTGTTTATAGAACAATGTGACTGACGGGTGCTACACAGCTATTTCAAACCCTACTAATAAACACATTAACAACTATGTTCTCTCAGTTATTACAGTAAGGTCAAAAACACATATAACAAGTAAACAACAGCTATTTGGCTCTTTAGAGAGTAAAGGAGTTCTGCCCTCAAGAGTACAAACACAGGGGCTGGAGTGATAGTACTATGGGTAGAGCATTTACCTTGTAATTTCCAGTATCCTATAAGGTCCCCTGAGTACCATCAGGAGTAATATCTGAGCATAGAGCCAGGAGTAACTCTGGATACCACTGGGGGAAAGGAAGGAAGGAAGGAAGGAAGGAAGGAAGGAAGGAAGGAAGGAAGGAAGGAAGGAAGGAAGGAAGGAAGGAGGGAAGGAGGGAAGGAGGGAAGGAGGGAAGGAGGGAAGGAGGGAAGGAGAGGAAGGAGGGAGGGAGGGAAGGAGGGAAGGAGGGAGAGGAGGGAAGGAGGGAAGGAGGGAAGGAGGGAAGGAGGGAAGGAGGGAAGGAGGGAAGGAGGGAAGGAGGGAAGGAGGGAAGGAGGGAAGGAGGGAAGGAGGGAAGGAGGGAGGGAGGAAGGAGGGAAGGAGGGAAGGAGGGAAGGAGGGAAGGAGGGAAGGAAGGAAGGAAGGAAGGAAGGAAGGAAGGAAGGAAGGAAGGAAGGAAGGAAGGAAGGAAGGAAGGAAGGAAGGAAGGAAGGAAGGAAGGAAGGAAACACAAATGGGTCCAGAGCAATAGTCCACTGGGTAGGGCATTTGCCTTGCATACAGCAAAACCAGATTCCATCCCTAGCATCCCGAGCAAAGAACCAGGAGTAACCCTTGAGCATCACCGGTGTGACCCAAAAAGAAAACAAACACACACACACACACACACACACACACACACACACACACACACGAATGGCTCTTGTAGGAGTTTCATTAACTTCTTTTTGCGGGAGGTCCACACCTGGCTGTGCTCAAAGCTAACTCCTGGCTCTGTGCTCAAGTCTTGCCCTGCAGTATTCAGTGGACCATGTGCAGGGCAAACGCCTTACCCTGTGTACTCTCTCCCCCTGCCCTTCTTAGCTGTTATTCTTCAGCAGCAGGAAGCAGTATACTCTATGCTCTTAATTCCAGCATTATCAAAAGGAGAGAGAAGTTTATTAGGCCAGGAGAAAGGCTTAAGAATATAACAGGGTGGGGCCGAGCAATAGACCAGCAGGTAGGGCATTTGCCTTGCATGCCCGGCATCCCGCATGGTCCCCAGCATCGCCAGGAGTAATTTCTGAGTGCAGAGCCAGGAGTAATCCCTGAGCATTGCCGAGTGTGACCAAAAAAAGCAAAAAAAAAAAAAAAAAAAGAATATAACAGAGGCTGGAGAGATAGTACAGTGGGTTAAAACTCCTGCCTAGCATATAACCAACCTGGGTTAGAATCCCAGCACCTCATACGGTCCCCCAAGCCAACCAAGAGAGTCCTGAGCGCAGAGACAGGAGTTAGACATAAGCACTGCCAGATGTGGTAGATCCCCCCCACACACACAAAATAATAAGAGCACTGCCAGGTAAGGACAAAAAACTTAAATATTATCAATTAATTAACTGATCGATCAATCAATTAATTAATTAATTAATGATCCTTCCCTCACCCAGCGAAATTACATATCACAGTATATAATAATAATGAATACAATCATATGGCAGAATGTTGAGAATGTTAAGTAAAGGCACAGTTTGGTTAGTGCCACTTAGTGCAGGAATGTGAGATGGGAAGCAGGAACCAGGCGGCTGCAAACCTGGGCCGTGTTTTTCTCACACTGAACCGTGTCTCTCGCTGTCTCTGTCTCTCGCTGTCTCTCTCTCCCTCTCTCCCTCTATCTCTCTGTGTCTCTTTCTCTCTCTGTGTCTGTCTTTCTCTGTCTCTCTGTCTCTCCCTCTCTCCCTCTATCTCTCTCTGTGTCTCTTTCTCTCTCTGTGTCTCTGTCTCCCTCTGTCTCTGTGTCTCTCTGTCTCTCTCTCACTGCCTCTCTGTATGTCTGTCTGTCTCACGGCCTATGTCTCTCTCTGTCTGTCTCTGTCTCTCTCTGTGTCTGTCTGTCTGTCTGTCTGTCTGTCTGTCTGTCTGTCTGTCTGTCTGTCTGTCTGTCTGTCTGTCTGTCTGTCTGTCTCTTCACGCCCTATTTTTTTTCAAGCAGCTTTTCAAGCCAGCATTTGAAGACCTGGTTCCCACAGGTCGTTCACAGTCCCGGGCAAAGAGACCATTGTCTTAAATCACTGAACAAGCCAACAAGATCCGGGATTTTCAAAAGGCAACTTCCTGCGGCAGACTCCCACGAAAGCCGGTGGCTCGGGGAACAATAAGGGACAGAGGGCTCTGCGCGCAGCGCCCCGCCCCCCCCCGGCCCGCCGCCGGTCAGCCGCAACAAGGGGCCTTTGTCCAGGCACAACCGCTCCCCACCCGCCTCCTGCACCCTCCTCGCCTGCACAGTCGCCTCCCACACACACATGCAGTCGGGATTTATGGTTTGCTTGCTGAAGCATTTTTGTTTGTTTGTTTGTTTTGTTTTGTTTTGCTTTTTGGGTCACACCCGGCGATGCTCAGGGGTTACTCCTGGCTCTGCACTCAGGAATTACTCCTGGCGGTGCTCGGGGGACCATATGGGATGCCGGGATGGAACCGGGTTGGCCACGTGCAAGGTAAATGCCCAACCCGCTGTGCTATCGCTCCGACCCCCATCGGAAGCATTTTAATAAACCCTTACAACCCCTCTTTAGGGAGACGCTTCATTTACAATATTTCAGTTCATGTACAGAATTTCAAGTGGTGGGGGTGGCGTCAGGGGCTGGACATCTAGTACAGCGGGTAGAGCACTAGCCTTGCACACGGAGATTCCCGGGTCTGATCCCTGCATCACATGTGGTTCCCTAAATATAGCACCAGGATTTGGCCATGAGCACAACCGGGTGGAGTCCAACAAACCAAAATGAAATAACTAGAAGTTCGGGTGTTTTCCCTCACACCTCTCCTCACCCACAAAGTCCAGAGCCACCCACGACCACCAGAGACTCCTCCCCGCCCCACCCCGACTCACTCCGGAAGCACCACACTTTCCACCAAGTTTAGTTTAGTCACTTTCGTGTCCCAGTGTTTGCTTTTGGGATTCACAGTCCACATAGGAGGGACCCATTGTCTGTAGGGCCAGGGAGAAGAGTCCCATGCCCAAGGGCTGGCCAGTGCCCCTGGCCACCTTCCAGGGACCTCCAGGGGAAGCCCCCTCCTCAAGGCCAATGTGCTTTTGGGGGGAAGAGAGAAAGGAGAGAGGGGAGAGAGGTGAGACCCGTAAGGGGGGGGGGGGAGAAACCGTGTTCTACCAACGCTACTGGGCACGGTTCAGGGCTCTGGAGGGAATGTGGAGTCTATGAGGACCTGGGCGTGAGGTGGGAGTGGTTGGGAGAGGGGTGACTGGGGGGGGGGTGCTGGTGAAAGAGTTGGCCACCCTATGGGGTAACTGACAGGGAGCCTCGGATCGCCGCACCTATCAAGGAAAACTCTGAGAGACCGGGCCCTATGCAAAAGCAAGGGTTTTATTAATAAGCGAGTACACTCGGGCCCATAGCATGACCCCAAGCGGCTAAGAGCCCCGAGCCCTTCCAGGGAGGATCTTTTAAGAGATAGTTCCCGCCACTACAGAAAAGCCCGCATAAACATCCAATAGATTTAAAATATTATATCAAGGTCTGCACGCAGGCAGTCAATCACTTTGTACCAAGTAACCATCTCCCACCAATCAGATCATTCTTAATACTTCTTTGTATATTTGGTGCGGCTAGATACACGCGTGGGATCATGGGTCAGCAACGGCTATGCGTACGTGCAGGAATGCAATCCAGGCAATTCAGGCCAGATAGTAGATTCTGGGCGGGGGTCTTATAACCTCTAACAGGAATTTGTTCTGGGCCTTTTTAGATAACAAAAAAGGTTACTTCAAGATGAAAAGGACAATCAGGCTCTAAATTGCTAACTTTCCGTGAGTAGGCCTGCCCTGGTTGGGAAAGGGGGGTTTCTGCCTTCTTTCACTGGGTGGCCCTCAGAGCTTTCTCTAGGAGAACCCAGCACAGCTGAAGTCCAACCCAGTCAGCAATCTAGAGCGCCCAGTAAGCTGAGAAGGAGGGAAGAAGAAGGGAGACTGAGGCCCCAAGGCCCAGCAAAGGGGTGGGGGTATAAGTCACCCTAAGGAGGCCGTGGGAGGGGGGAGGAGACCTGAGCCAGCCTTGCCACGGAAATTGTGCACGTGGGCACCACTGTCCCTCCCAGCTCCCTCGCCCTCTCTTTCCTGGTTGCAGGCTTGTACAAATATTGTTGTTAGAAACCCAGTTTGATCTCTTTTAATCCAGAGAGAGAAAGAGAGAGAGAGAGAGAGAGAGAGAGAGAGAGAGAACTTGTCACCACTGAAGATTCAGTGGTGACAAAAATAAAATTAAATTAATCACTTCACTTGAAGTGAAGTGATTAATTCACTTGAATCCTGTTATTCATCGATTTGCTCAAGCGGGCGCCAGTAACATTTCCATTGGACCCTATCACGTACCAATGTAGCCCAATGGCATCTGGTTGATTCAGGAATATGAAGAGCCTCAAACCGTTCCTCAGGGTCTTGACAAGGAAGTCAGACCATCTTGTAGGTGGGTGGCCACGTGATCTTTTGACATCCCATGGGATCCAGTCCGTAACGGCTCTAGCCCAGCGATTGTCTCCAAATCGCATTACATGTCCAGCCCATCTGATTTTCGATGCCTTGGCAAACGAGACAGCGTCCCTGACTCTGGAATAGCGACGGAAGTTGGAACTCCGAATTCCTTCTCTCACTTGAGTGAGGCGTGGTATTCCAAGCATAGCTCTTTCGATTCCTCTCTGGGAGACCTGAATAGCATTCTCATTCTGCTTTCATAGGGCCCAGGTCTCTGAGGCATATGTTAATGCAGGGAGAATGCCTTTGAAGGCATTCCATGCTGCTCTCTTCCTCCTGCACAGCTCAGGTTTTAGGTCGTTCATCATGTTGACTTCTCGACCTAGGTACACATAACTGCTGCATTCAGAGATGTTTGTTCCATTGAGAGTGAATGGGGCCTCTGGAACTAGTTCATTTTTCATAAACATAGTTTCTTTAGATTCAGCTGTAGACCTATCTTTCCACATTCTATGTTGAAGTCAGCCAGCATTTGTGCCGCTTGGCTAATGTTTGGTGTTATTAGAACGATGTCATCAGCGGAGCGGTGGTGTAGTTGCCGACCGTCTATCTTCACTCCTGTTCCTTCCCATTCTAATTGTCGCATGATATTCTCGAGGGTGGCGACCCTCGAACCCCGAGAACATCAAAATTAAATTAATAAAAATAAAAATAAAATAAAATATGGGGCCGGAGCGATACCCAGTGGGTAGGGCATTTGCCTTGCACGTGGTCGGCCTGTGCCGGCCCCAGGTTCGATCCCCGCCATCCCATATGGTCCCCCCGAGCACCGCCAGGAGTAATTCCTGAGTGCAGAGCCAGGAGAAACCCCTGAGCATCGCCGGTTGTGACCCAAAAAAAAAAATAATAATAATAATAATAATAATAATAATAATAATAAAATACTTCTTTAAGGATCCCCCAGTTCTTTGTTCTTTGTCAGACAAAGAACTGGGGGATCCTTAAGGAAGTATTTTATTTTCTTAAGACAAAGAATTTTTCTTAAGACAAAGAACAGGGGATCCTTAAGGAAGTCTTTTTTTAATTTTATTTTGTTAGTGTATACATTTATTCTTCTATTTTAGTAATTTGGCATGCCATAGGAAGGCCCACGTTTGTTTGTGGGGTTTATATTGTTTTTTATTTTTATTGTACCACCGTGAGATAAACAGTTACAAAGATGTTCATGTTTGGGTTTCGGTCACACAGTCTTCCAGCACCTGTCCCTCCACCAGTGCCCATTTCCCACCGCCAATGTCCCGATTCCCTCCCCCTCCCCTAGCCTGCGTCTCTGACAGGCACTTTGCCTCTTCTCTCTCTCTCTCTCTCTCTCTCTCTCTCTCTCTCTCTCTCTCTCTCTCTCTCTCTCTCTTTTCTCTCTGTCTACAGATATTGTTGATAGAAAACCAGTTTGATATCTTTTATTTCCAGAGAGTAAGAGCGCAGCAAGAGAGAGAGAGAGAGAGAGAGAGAGAGAGAGAGAGAGAGAAGGCTAAGTGTCTGTCACCACTGAAGATTCCAGACAAAGAGCTGGGGATCCTTAAGGAAGTCTTTTAAAGAGACAAAGTTTCCAGGGTGAGCAGCCCCAGTCATGATGGAAAGTTAGTTAGAATTTCCCTTGGCTTCAAGAGCCTTTTCCTAACCCAAGCTCTTCCCAGCACCCTCCCCTTTCACCCTGTGAGCGTTCCCCACTCGCAATCGCAGGCTCAGGTTAGGATGGAAGAAAGAGGAGCTGAAGAAAGAGGATGGAAGAAAGAGTTTCCAGCGGGCTCCTGCCCACCCCCTGCAGAGACGCTGGCTGTCACAGCAGATGAAATAAACCGTGGTGGGGGATGCTGCTTTGGCTGGAAACTGGGTGAGGGGGATTTTTCCATCTGGAACACGAGACTTTTGGAGGCTGGACCAAATGGAGCAGTCTGTGGAGTAGAGACAGTCTCTTTGTAAGTGTTTCCTGCAAACAAGAAGATTTTGACCCAGTGGCCAAGAGATAGGAAACTGAGCCGGGTAATAAAATTCCCTCAGTGTGATTCAGTCAGGAGCTACCTCCAGAGGATGGAAAAGGATTGGAAAGCTTTGAATTCCAACACTTCAGGAGGGGAACCTGGAGCTGCCAGGCAGTCTGGGTGCTGAGGTCTCCTCCGGGCTGCCTCACAGCATCTGGACACTGTGGGGGTGTAAATCACCCTCAGGACTTTATCAGCGTTGAGTGTCCGCGTCAGCTAATGAACATCCTCAGAGCTACACTTAAGCCAAGCTCCACGGTATCATTAGGCGCACTGAACAACGATTTAACATTGATTGTGCGTTTGCTTGAAGCTCAGTGTGCAATTAGGGGGCTGGCCGCTGATGTCCCAGAGCTAGGGAGAGGAGAGCCTCAGTCCCAAACCTTCCTTCCAGGAGAGCAATTTGTGGCACCTATCAATGCCCACCAGGAGGCCTCCCTGGCCCTCAAGCCCAGTGTTCCAACAGTCTGGAGTCCATCACAGAGCCCCCCACCTCTAGTTTTGTCTCTTCTATTTATAGAGCAGTTGGCGTGGGTCCCTGGTTTTCCATTTCACCATGTTCCGCCTCCTTCCAAGGAAAGCTTGATAACGAATTCAGTTTGTCATTTGTATCTTTGGTCCCTGCCACTGATCAGAATGGAGGGAAGTAGCTCAGTGCTTTGTGCCCTAAACCCCAAGAAGCTGTAATGTCTCGGCTCTCCCCTGCACACGTGGAGTGTTTTAGAACATTGCATAGGGAAAATTAAGCGCTTCCATGGAAAAACTATGGTCATTTAGAGAACACCCTTCCCAGTAACGGGGCTGTCATTCTAATGGGACACTTTCCTGGTCTTGGTGCTATTTTCCGACGTTGTAACTCTGGATAACAGATAGCTAAAGCAAATAACTCGAGTTTAATGACATACAAATCAATCTGGTCTGTGAGGAACCAGTGACTTCCCTCCACAGGTGCTCTGGGAAAAGCCAGTTTCCTTCTATTGGTAAATTCATTTCAGCATCCCTTTAGCCCACATACAGGTGCTCTTGGACTTGTAACAACTCACCAACTCTCCTTCCTCATGAACTGTACAGGCTTGAAGGCACTCACCTGTCTGCGTGCCTGAGAGGCAGAACGCAAGCATGTTGCAAATGGGCCTCTTCTGAGAAACGGTCAGTGCCCTGTCACCAGCCTTCCAGAGCCACATCAAAGACCCCTTGACACAATGTTGATACCAGGGCTGTAATTTGTGGTACTAGGCTACAGGCAAGCGTGAGCCACCGGTGGTACACACCAGCATCAACATCCTATACAAGTCTTTATTTTTTTTTAATTAATATTTTATTATACCACTGTGAGATATACAATTACAAAGATGTTCATGTTTGGGTTTTGGTCATACAGTGTTCCAGCACCCATCCCCCACGAGTGCCCATTTCCCTCTGCCAATGTCCCCAATTCCCTCCCCCCCTCCCTAGCCTGCCTCTATGGCAGGTTCTTTATCTCTTTTTTCTCTTTCTTTCTCTCTTTCTCTCTTCCTTCTCTTAGACACTGTGAATTACAATACATACATTTAGGTTATCATGTGTATCCTTTTGCCTGTATTCAATGCTCAGTTCTAAGCTGGTATTATCAGTTTCGACGATTATTAGCACACTGTTCCCTTCTCTGTCTTACCTAACCTCTGACTCCCACACGTTTGTGGTATATCAGGTTTTGAGATATCATGCGGGCATTTTGTGCCCACATGCCACGGAGACCAGGCTGTGTCCAGCTGTGCAGTTGGAACCTTGAGGATGACTGTGGTTGTGTTGCTGGAGGGTTTTCCGGCCTCTGAGAGTCTGGGGGTGGGGGGACAGGCGAGGACCAAAACCTGCCCTCCTCCTACACAAGTCTTTAAAGGCTCAGGAAATGCTCTGAGTCTGGGGGTCCTTGACCTTTTGAGCACTACTGACCCCTGGAGGAGGGAGCTGGTCCCCACCAGATGAAACAAAAACAGCCAGACTCACTCCCAGTCAGTGTGCAGACTGGCAGGAGACAGCATCTGACAAGGAGGGAATAATATCTGGAGTGACTGTGTATTCAGGAGACCTGCATTATTGAGGAGGGCTTCTTCCGGCTCAGCTTCAGTGCGCTGAAGGCAGGAATCGCCCCCTTTCCCTGTGTGCACACAAAGGCTAGATTTGGGACTCTGGACCCAGTCCAGGGATGATCACATCCCTTCCCCTCCTTTCTGGATGAGCTCACTGGAACGCAGCAGTGGGTCAGCCAGGGCTGTGCCTGGAATCCAGCCCTGAAGCTCAAGGCCGAGTGTTTTGCATTCATTTCTAGTGTCGAGCTCATTCGCTGTTTGTAACAATCACTCATGCCCACTGGGCCTGCAGCCAACACTAGGGGTGCTCAGCAGGAACATCACAGTCTGGAAAGCTTGGCCCCCTTGGCCCTCAGCCCACTTTGAGCAGAACGTTCTTTTGCCCCAGAAAAATACTGGCAGGGCAGAATGCTGAGTCTGAGAGAACTCCAGGCTTCTGACGCCTGAAATCTAATACTTAATGAGAAACAGAGACGACTTTGGAAAAGATGAGAAAATTCAGGCAAGGCTTTCTCCAGGCTAGCCTTGGGGGGGTGGAGGGGGAAGAAGGAGAATATTGAGCTTAGAAAGACTCAACAATAGAGACTAAAACTGTTGCAATGGGAGAGAGAATCCCTCCACTCCAGGGCTAACCCTTGGCTCCGGGGACCATGTGCTGAGGGAGATGGATGAACCTACTGGCTGTGTGCAAGGCAAGCATTTACCTGCTTGGCGATCTCTTAGGTCCCCAATTCTTAGCAGCCCATTTAAGGAGCAGTGAGCGGAATATAGGCACCCAGCCAGGGTTGGGGACTCTCTCTAAAGGACTTTGCAGGATTCTAGCTACAATATGCCTCACAAGGAAGTGGACCAGCCCAGGAACCCATCCAGGGAGGCTCAGAGGCGCTGATCAAGCTCACAGAGAAGTCTTTTTGTCATGCCCATATCCCCAAGTCAAAAGGTTATTGTGGCATCCCCCAAATTAGTTTTCCTTCAGGGGAGACAAAAGAAAAAGGACTCTAGAGAAAGGAGAGAGGCTGGATCCCTCATCAGAGAGAGCTTCTAGCTCCACTACGGCGCTGATGGTACCCCCCCCACCCCAACATACTCTCCGTGACCCATGGCAGGGGAACGGAAACCCCAAACACTCACCTTCTCAGTCTCCTCTGCCACTAGAAGTAGCCTTGGGACCCAATTCTGGCTACTAAGAAAGGACTTCCGGATGGTTCACAGGAAATATTAGCTTCTCTCAGTGAGGGGGGGGGGGGGAGATGGTGGAAGGTACCAGGAGGTGGTCTGCTCCACACTGTGAGTTGGCAAGCAGGACAGGAGGAACGGAGGATGGAGGACGGGAGGCAGGCTGAAGAGAGAAGAGCCAGAGTGCTGGGGACACTGCCGAGGGATCATGCCCACCCTGGGACCACCTGCACCCACACTCCTTAATTGTGAGAACCCACCCTCAGGCTTCAGCGTCTGCGGATGTTCTCAACTGGTAGCCAAAAGCACTTCCAACACCCAGGGCTGTGCTGGAATGTGTGAAGGAGACAGAGACACATTCAACCCTTGGTTTCTTCCCCTCAGCTTAGAGATTCATAGCTTGCCATATCTCTAGTGGATGTTTGACCTTGTATGGTGCAGCGTAACCAGTGATGACACGTCCGTGATGCGTGTAGCAACTTTATTTCCCACATAGGGGTCTTCTACATGATTCAAACAAAGAAGCATACGGGGGACATTTAATCATTGTCGACTACAAAGCAACGACATTATTAACTATAAAACATCTAGTGACTTCATATCCTAGCCACGAATATGTTCCAGGCTTAACTATTTACCTGTACATTAACCTTAGGGAAATGAACAGAGAACCAAGGTACGCCAGGGGGCCAGACAGGAAGACGCCAGACCTGGCCGTACCCAGACCCGAGGGGGCTCAAGGCGTTCCTTGTGCACTGTGAGTGTGCTTTCGCCAGCACGACCCACTGACCGGGGCTTAGCTCACGGTCTGCAGCTCCCCAGGAGGTGGCTGTCTTCCAACAGTAGTTAAGATAGGGGAAGGAGCCGCAGGGACACGTGCCCAGAGTCCTTCAGAATCAGACAACAGAGTCAAGTGTCCAAGTTTGAAATGGAAAACAATAGCAATTCCAGCCCTGAAAATGTTTTTTCCCCAGAAAGTGCATTCAAAGACGGTCACTGAACTGTAAACATATCACAGAGGAAATCGCGACATGCTCTAAATATTCAACCACAGGAGTTGAAATTATAACCCCCTATATAAATGGAAATTATAGCCCACACATAGTTATCATGAAGTCATGAACAATCATGATGGTGCTTTATGTTTAATGGTAGGTATTCTCTAGAAACTAGTCAGAGCCAAACGGGTTATTAACAGTGTGTTATATAAATCCACTCATGCAGAAAAGCATCTCTGAGTTTAAAGCCGTGCCCCTAAAAGGACCAGGGCTACCTGACACTGAGAAATTGACTCAAACAAAGATAATAACTCTCTTGTACTCTGCTAAATAAAGAGCTGTTTTGCCTAAGTAGTAACTATATTACAACTGTTCTCCCCTCCACGCTGCAGAGAGAACCGCCAGTAGAAAATCTCTTAGACATCTGCCTTTCCTTCTTGCCTTTTCCCTTCACCAAAACCCTTCTCGAGTTGTGTTTTGGAAAGAAAGGTTTAGAAAAGCATAGTCCAGGAGACAAGATGGAGGAGCCAAACGGCTGCAGGTCTTCTTCCTGTTTAACTGAAACTTGTCACTTGTCACTTGTCTTCCCGTTGTTCATCGATTTGCTTGAGTGGGCGCCAGTAACGTCTACATTCGTTGGGAATGAGGTTCATATTGTTACTGTTTTTGGCATATAGAATACCGCACAGGTAGCTTGCCAGGCTCTACCATGAACTGAAACTTATGTCTGTTTTTTTTTTTAATATTTTTATTATACCACTGTTAGCTATACAATTACAAGATGTTCATGTTTGAATTTTGGTTCTACAGTGTTCCAACACCCATCCCTCCACCCCTGTCAATGTCCCTACCTCCCTTCCCCTTCCCCAGCCTGCCTCCATGGCAGGTTATCTCCCTTTCTCTCTCTCCTTCTCGCTTCCCTTTTTTACACATTGTAGATTGTAATATATTCTAGAACATGATTGGTTCCACTCGTTTGATGTACCAGGTCTGGACCACGAAAATGGTGGCTATTATGGTGAGCGAGTCTTATCCGGCTGCATCCGAGGCCCTACAGAGGTGATGGGTCAACACCCAAAACCCATCTTGCCTCCTGGGAGCCTCGTGGTCAGCTGAGCTAGGGGAGAGCCGGATTGCAGCTCTCCCCCATGTTGTTTGAGTCTCTGCATGATGGCCGAGAGCTCTGAGGCAGTTCGTGGGGGGTCACCAGGCCTCTGGGACGGGTCAGAGAGGGGAAGGGGTACCCCAGCTCCATCTCCAGGAACACCTGGTGACTTCTGCCTCCGAGAGCCACCTACATGGGCTCGAACTCTGCTGCTCTGAGCAGGTCTTGAGATCAGCGTCTCTCTTGCATGGGTTCTGATGAGTTGTGGGGTCCGGACTGTGGTAATGGCAGCTATTATGGTGAGTGAGTCTCATCCAGCTGCTTTCGAGGCCCTACAGAAGTGATGGGTCCACTCCCAAAACCCATCTTGCCTCCTGTGAGCCTCATGGTCAGCTGAGCTAGGGAAGAGTCGGATGGCAGCTCTCCCCAGTGCATCTGAGTCTCTCATCTTTCTCTCTATCTCTATTTCTGTCTCTGTATTTCTCTCTCTTCTCCTACACCTTGTGACTTGCCTTATGGTTTATGATGCAATTATCTATGTGTATATTCAGCAGAGTTCTAGTGTGACATTATAGTTCCTCATTCCCCATCAACCTCCCCAGTTTGTTACAACTACAATGATCATTATGGTGTACAGATGTGAAAGATCCTGGGAAGGACCTGGTCCTAGCCTACTTTGTTATCTAAGCCTCTTGAGCGACTGTGCACTGTCACAGCTGTGCGTCTGGTCTGCCCCTTATCTGGTTCATCTGGTCGAGGAGGCTGTGAGCCTGTAGACACGCCCACCGGCATGGAGATGGAGGAGCCCAAATCCCTGCTCCAATTCCGGCCAGCATGGCTTCCCCCCCCACATGACTGCTTTACTCTAGGATCTACGTTGGTCTCGCCCAGGGACTAGCCGATTCCTCAGAGACTCCGTGGGCTGCTCTACGTGGGCCGGGCAGGACAGCTGTGCATCTGGTCTGTCCCTTGTCCAGTTCATCTCTATTGTTACTGTATTTGGCATATGGAATACACCACAGGTAGCTTGCCAGACTCTGCCATGGCTCTGGATTCATCCCAGGGGGGCCAGTCTTTTCCTATGTCAGACCATCCACCATCCAGGGTCCACAGGGCAGAGCCCTGGGGGTGTAGACAAGCCTGTCTCCTGTCTGCCACCTGCCAACATAGCTGGGTACTGCAGCCATACCTGCAACACCTCGAGGGGCAAGTGGCTTTGTCCTGTCTTTTTTTGAGAAATAGATTCATAGGCATTTCCAGCTCTTCTCTCTTTATATATACATATTTTCTTTAAAAAAATAAGGAATAGGGGTGAAGCATGGGGGTGGGTAAGATCTGAGCATTGCTCCTGCTATAAAGCCTTCTTCTCTTTCACAAGTCCTGTGACAGTGTTTGGCTTCTGGTGTATGACACAGCAAGTCACGTTCAGGACCAGAGCGCCTTGACACTGTCTGCAGTGGTTATTCTTTTTTGAGGGCTGGGGGGGGTCACACCCAGTAGTGACCAGGGCTTACTCCTGGCTCTGCACTCAGGAGTTATTCCTGTTGGTGCTCAGAAGACCATATGGGGTGTTGGGGATATAACCTGGGTTGGACACTTGCAGCGCAAACACCTGCCCACTGTATTATCTCTTCAGCCCCCACAGTGATGATTCTTACACAGTGGAGAAATGGTCAGTTTTTATTGTCTTTGCACTTTCTTGGGTATTTTTTTATATTTCTTGTTTTGAATATATATTTCTTTAATGTTTTTCTTGAATATGTTCACCTAAGGCTTAGAAATGTAGCTGATTTAGTAAGGCTATATATGCTAACAGAGAAGTGAAGAGCTTTATTTTTTTATTTATTTTTTTTTAAATATTTTATTACACCGCCATGTGATATACAATTACAAAGATGTTCATGTTTGGGTTTCCGTCATACAGTGTTCCAGCACCCATCCCTCCACCAGTGCCCATTTCCCAACACCAATGTCCCCACTTCCCTCCCCCCCTCCCCAGCCCGCCTCTATGGCAAATTCTTTATCTGAGAAGTGAAGAGCTTTAAAAGACCTTAGGCAGGGGCTGGAGTGATAGTACAGCAGGGAGAGTGTTCGCCTTGCATACGGTCGACCTGAGTTAGATCCCCAGCATCCCATCTGGTCCCCGGGCACTGCCAGGAGTAATTCAAGTGCAGAGCCAGGAGTAACCCCTGAGCATCGCAGGGGTGTGACCCAAAAAAGTAAAATAAATAAACTGTACCTGGTCTGCCTTTTAAATTTTGAACTTAAGAATTATTTGTGGGACCAGAGAGACAGTCCAGGGGTTAAGAACTTGCCTTGCGATAGCATGCTGGACCTCAGACGCGGCTGGGGAAGCTGGAACTCGACTTTCCCCAGGCTCAGCTGACCATGGGGCCCCCAGGTGGACAGATGGTTTTTGGGAGTGGGCCCATCACCTCTGGGGGTTCTGGAAGCAGCCGGATGAGACTCACCCACCACATTAGCCGCCATAATCACTGTCTGCATGCTGACCATGAGGTCCCTAAGTTGCCCGGCTGCTTGAGGCCGGCGGGCCATCAAACTAGTGGAAACAGTTATGTTCTTTAATGTACTGCATTCTACGATGTGTGGAAAAGGTAGGCGGGAGGGAGAGATAGAAAGGAGAGAAAAGACATACAGAACCCACCAAGCAGTTGAGGTGTGGGAGGGGAGAGGAATGTGGGGGACATTGGTGATGGGAGATGGGTTCGGGTGGAGGGATGGGTGTTGGAACACTGTAGAACCAAAACTTCGACATGAGCATTTTGCAATTGTATGTCTAAAAAGTGGTGTAATAAAATTTGAAGGGAAAAAAAAAAAGAACTGCGCCTTGCATACAGCTTACCTGGATTCAATGTCCAGAAATGAGCCGCCACCAGGAGTGTTCCCTGAGCACAGATCCAGGAGTAATCCCTGAGCTCAACCAGATGTGGCTCAATAACCAAAAACTAAATTAACAACAGAAAGAATCACCTGCAATGTCTAATTTTACACTTTTTCTACAATAGGAAAACCTGAGTCATACCAAGTCTTTTTGAATTTCTTCGAAGTACAAATACGTTAAAGGTTCTCTAAGTTTCCAGAATTCTTGAAGGTCATAAATAGCATTATCAACTTAAATTCTGTAAGATTGTGCAGGTTCAATACATTTCACGTGACTCAGATGCCACCTAGTTTAATTCCTGAGCCTGCATCTATTACCCAGGAATATAATAGGGAGTATTCAGCACTCTTTGGAACAGCATTAAAACAACTGTGATTACATCTAACATTTGAGTATAGAAAAAGATGAAGAGGCGTGGCAGAATCTTGTAGCCCAAAATATGCCCCTGAGGCCTAGGAACTATTTTGAGCTAAAGGCATTTGAAAAACAGCAGATGCAAGAAGGTCATTCTGGCTCCCCCTACTCCACTGAAAGCAGGAGTTAATTGTGCCACAATTTCTCTTTCCCCTAACGGGAGGAGGAGAAGCCTCATCACCAGGACCAGGAGGTTGGAGGCAGAGTGATCTGTGCTAACAGACCTCGCCACAGAAATTGATCTCTTTTGTCCCCACACACAATTTGGTTGCTTGTTCACAACTCCGGCTCTGTCCAACACAGCGCATCAGCACGGGGCTCAAGAGATCTGCCACATGCTCCAGGGGGTTTGCAATGCCAGGGATCCCTCCCAGAGCGCCGTGCATGACAGGCGTACACTCCAGCCCTTTGAACAACCTCCCCGGTATCACTATCAACGTGCTTTGATAGATGAAAACATGTTTTGATAAATGAAGAGGTTCATGAAGGCAAAAATGCCCAAGGAGCACAGAAGTCACCACATTTTACTAGCAGAAGTGATCATTCTAAATCTTTTCTTCTATTTCTTCCTGGTCTTCACATGGCGCCCTACATGCCAACCCACATGTTTATACGTATACATGCATATTGCAAAATACATTATCACCTTATCACTTGATCACTTGAATCCCGTTATTCATCAATTTGCTAGAGCGGGCTCCAGTAACATTTCCATTGGTCCCTATCACGTGCCAATGTAGCCCAATGGCATCTGGTTGATTCAGGAATATGAAGAGCCTCAAACCGTTCCTTCAGGGTCTTGACAAGGAAGTCTGACAATCTTGTAGGTGGGTGGCCACGTGATCTTTTGACATCCCGTGGGATCCAGTTGGTAACAGCTCTAGTCCAGCAGTAGTCTCCAAATCGCATTACATGTCCAGCCCATCTGATTTTCGATGCCTTGGAAAACGAGACAGCATCCCTGATTCTGGAATAGTGGCGAAGGTCAGAACTCCGGATACCTTCTCTCACTTGAGTGAGGTGTGATATTCCAAGCATAGCTCTTTCGATTCCTCTCTGGGAGACCGAATGGATTTCTCATCCTGCTTTCGTAGGGCCCAGGTCTCTGAGGCATATGTTAATGCAGGGAGAACGGTGGAGTCAAAGAGATGTGCCCAGAGCTGGAGGTTCTTTGTCCTTTTAGCTATTTCTTCAATGCCTTTGAAGGCATTCCATGCCACTCTCTTCCTCCTGCAGCTCAGGTTTTAGGTCGTTCATCATGTTGATTTCTCGACCTAGGTACACATAACTGGTGCATTCAGAGATGTCTGTTCCATTGAGAGTGAATGGGGCCTCTGGAACTAGTTCATTTTTCATAAAGATAGTTTTCTTTAGATTCAGCTGTAGACCTATCTTTCCACATTCTCGGTCAAAGTCAGCCAGCATTTGTGCCGCTTGGCTAATGTTTGGTGTTATTAGAACTATGTCATCAGAGAAGCGGAGGTGGTATAGTTGCTGACCATCTATCTTCACTCCCATTCCTTCCCATTCTAATTGTCGCATGATGTTCTCGAGGGTGGCACTGAAGAGTTTTGGTGAAATGGTATCACCCTGTCGAACCCCACTTTTGATATCAATGATCACTTCTTTGTAGAATGGTGAGATCCTGGTGGTGAATCCATAATAGAGCTCACGAAGGATCTGATGTATTGGGTTTGAACACCCTGTTTGGCTAGGGCTTCGATGACTGCTATCACCTTATATTAAAATGTAATCACTTTAGCTTACTACAAGAGTATGCTACCCGCACAGCAGAGCCTGGCAAGCTACCCATGTCATATTTGATATGCCAAATACCAGTAACAATTATAGACCTCATTCCCATGACCTGATGGAATGGTTTGAGGCTCTTTATGTTCCTGGAGCAAGCAGGTGCCCTTGGGCTGTACTTGCATAAGACAGGATATATGGAGATGTTACTGGTGCCCACTCCGAGCAAATCGATGATGAACAGGAAGACAGTGAGTGATACAGTGAATCACTTTAACTTAAATACACAGCTATATGCACATATCCATATATATGAATATATACATATGTGAATATATGAATATGCATACATATGTAAATGTGTGTATATATATCACTTGATATCCCGTTATTCATCGATTTGTTCAAGGGGCGCCAGTAATAGTTCCATTTGACCCTATCACGTGCCAGTGTAGCCCAATGGCATCTGTATATATTATACACACATACACACACACACACACACACACACACACACACACACATGATTCAACCCAGACTTCACACGCATGGTAAGTGCTCCGCAGCAGAACTACAAACCTGGTCCTTTTCAGAGCTTTACAATCTTGAGGGAGGGTGATTAGGCCACACCGGAGGTGCTCAGGGCTTACTCCTGGCTCTGTGCACATGAATCAGTCCTGGTGGGGCTCAGGGGAATCCGTGGTGCTAGAGACCAAACTGAGACCAGTTGCATGCAAGTGTCCCAATCTCTGACTATCTCTAAGCTCCTATAATTTTTCAATATCTTCAAAACCTTCCCATGTTATTAAATGCTCTTCTAAAGCATTTTTCTTTAATATTTTTAGATATAAAGTAACATATACAACATCTTCACTTGTATCACTTGTCTTCCCATTGATCATCGATTTGCTTGAGTGGGCACCAGTAATATCTCCATACGTCCTGTCACATGCTAGTGTAGCTCAAGGGCATCTGCTTGCTCCAGGAACATAAAGAGCCTCAACCCATTCCATCAGGTCATGGGAATGAGGGCTATAATTGTTACTGGTATTTGGCATACCAAATACGACATGGGTAGCTTGCTAGGCTCTGCCATGAGGGTGGAATACTCTTGTAGCCACCTCGAAACTTGAGCATTTATTAATGAACCGCAAAGCGGCCGCACTGAGCCGGGTTTGTGATCAGCTCTTCTGCTGGGTGGAACTCTGACAAGTGGGGAGTCCAAATGTGGAAAATGGCAGCCCTCATGGTGTGGGGTTCCTCTGGCTTCTTGCGAGGCTCTGCTGCGGTGGCAGACCAGGGCTAGAACCTGCCTCCCCTTCCGACGCCTCGTAATCAGCTGGGGACAGGAGAGCCAGTAGCAGCTCTGCCCCATGTATGTGAGTCATTCTTTTTTAATTTAAAAAAGTTCCCACTTTAGCGCCATGGTTTACAACATTGTTCATGGTGATTTGTTACAGGCATTCACTATTCCAACACCAGTCCCACCGCCACTGTCAACTTCCCTCCACCATATTCTCCATTTTCCTAACCAACCCTCAAGCACCCTGTTACCACAGCAGGCCCACAATAATTTATTTTTTATTGCTTGTTATGACTAAACGGCTAATGGAATCATCCAAAAAATACTTTAGTAAAACTTACTTTAGTAAAAGTAAAAAATAGTACTTTTCTAAAAATTGTTGTATCTCACGTGAGGACATTGTCCTTGTCTGAGAGTTTACTAAACTCCTGTTGCTAGTTCAGCCTTCTGTGTTAATGTTTCTGCTAGTGGAGATTAGTTGGCTTCTATGCTACATTCCCAATTCATCTCCGGTGCTGTTAGTATTGCAGAGTTTGGAGATGTCACACCAGAAGATCCAGAATATTTAACTGGGCAGTGAGTTTACATGGTGGTGGCAGTGGGACATGATTTTGAACAACTGCATTGTTCCAGTAACAATTTTCATTGATTTCTTTGTTTGTTCTTGGGTCATAGTACACAACGCTCAGGGGTTACTTGTGGTGCTGCACTCAGGAATTACTCCTGGCTGTGCTTGGGGGGCCATATGGGATGCCAGGGATCGAAGCCTGGGTGGGCCACAAGCAAGGCCCTATCTACTATATACTACTGCTCCAGCCCGGACAAATTTATTTATTTGCTGTTCCAGGCTTTGTTGTTACCAGTGACAGGAAGCTGAACATTTTTCCCGTTCAGGAGGTTCCTCACTACTCCTACACCTCCTTCCTGTACTCCCTGGGCACTGTCGCCTGCTCGCAACCAAAAGCAAAGGAAGAATTGCTCTGAAGACCTTTTGCTTTAGTTCCTACAAATCCAGAGCAATTGCAAAGTACCTGATGATGTGCTCAAAATCAGAGAAAGGACAAATAAAACAGAGGCAATCATTCGACATTATGTGTCGAATGGAATAAACTGCTAAATAAATCATTTTGAAACTGGACCCACTATGCGTTACAGATAAAACTGAACGGAAGCTCTTTGTCATGAATCATCAAGCTACACTCTGACCTTCGAACTTCCGTAAGAAGAAAAAGCTTCAGGGCTGTGCAGAGTCAACGCAGCAGGAGCAATGCTAAGTTCTGCCCTCAGTTCCTGCCCCTTAGTTTTGTAAGTATTGATCAGGTAAGTATTGATACAGAGACAGGCGGACCTTGAAGTGACTCTCGTCTATTTGTTAATAAGCAGAAAGTGGGTTTGGGGATAAACAAGTTGGTTTCTTGGAAATGATGCGTTTTCTATGGAGTTCCTCCCAAAGATCACTTATAACTGCTCTTAGATTCCTCTGGCCCTTTCGAAGTTCAGAGGCAAGAAGTTTCCGGCAGGTTCTGAGGGAGTTGCTGCTTGTTGTTCCTACCTGCTGCGCTACTTCTGAAAAGCAGATCCTGCGAGAGGAAGAGTCTGAAAGAGTAATTACTTTCCGCTGACCCATTTACTCCTGTCGAGTAGCCTTGTCCCTTTGGGGGCACAGTCTCCACTCAACAGTGCAGAGTATAAGAGTGACATGGGTCACAGAGATTGACCGATCTCCGAGGTCCGAGGGCGCTGGCACCCCTTGCTGCGGCCTCTTCTTGGTTGGGGACAGACATTTCTGAGTGCATGTTCACAGGGAACAAGGAAACTCCAGGCCTCGAGGCCCGCCTCTGCGTGTTGCACACGGGCAAAGCTCAGAAACTATTTGTCAAATGAACAAACAGATGAACGGGCTGTGGGTGGGAATGTTTTCCCACAATCTCAGATGCTCAAGATTTTTTCATTTCTTTTTATCCTTCCAAACTGGTTTATCTAAGCCACCTGTTGGGTTGGTGGGAGGTTACACTTCAGGATGATGGGTCTCCCACAGCACTTCTCCCTGCTCCGGGTTCTGGGAAGATCTCAAAGCCTCAAGTGGTTAAATATTTCTCCTGTCCCTCTGACCACACTAAGCCTGTGTTACATGCTTGTTCCCTTTGGGCACCTGCTTTTGTGCGTCTGTGCCACAGCTGGGGCAGGGATCTCCTGGGGTGTCGAGGCGCAGCACCCTCAGGTCCCCCCAGCAGGCCAGGGATCTACACCTCTGTCTTTCACTGCTCACTCTTCCGTCTCTTCCCCACATTTCTTTAGTTCTTGTCTCCAAACACAAACAAAGGAAGCATTCATTCACTTGAAGATCTCTGGCTCTCGGCTCTGCAAAACCCAGATCGTCAGCAATTTCAAGCGATTTTGCTGGAGGTAGAATCATGTTATGTCAGGGGCAAGACTTTCAGAAAGAAAATCCTCATAGTAATTGGGCTCCGCAGTGTTTTGTTACACGTGGAGACGGGAGACGGAGATTCCGTGGCCACGTCAGTGCCTTCTGTGTTCTGCTAATGAGTGCAGCCACTAAAGATGCAGAGTTAAGCAGAAAAAGAGAAAGAAAGGGGATAGGTGGGATTTTCCCTTGTCCGATTTTTTTCTTATTATTTCTCTCTCCCTTGGGATCGACTGTCTCCGGGGCAGAGAAGATCAACGTTCATTCTTGCAGCTTGCACTTGACTTTGAGGACCTGCTGTGTCCTCAGAAGCCTTTGTTGGGGGTGGAGAGTGGGAAGGGGTTTGCCTGCACCTGAGTTTTTTGCAGTTTCTGACAAAGACACTTCCTCTTGGAGTCAAAATGTTTTCACTGAAGTTATTTTCCACCGAGGGAAACATATGAAAGCTCAGCCTTTGTTAGCCCAAAGAACATTGTTTTCAATGACAGGGATTGAAAGAGCAATTTCCTTCGGGAAACCTTTGCCATTGAAACAAACTTTGATTTTGGAAGCAAATGTTTGGGCTTTTAAAGATGGCATCCAACTGTCACAACTCCTATCAGCGCCAGCGTCTACTGCAGAGTTCGAAGTTTCTCAGGCTTAACGAGAAAACCTGCTCAGACTGGTTGGACTCACGTCAGAGGTAATGTCGGACCATGGGGAGAGCAAATCCCTCATACCTGGGCCGGTTGGGCCCTTCAGTCCCTACCCAGTGTGAGTGAGGCTGTGGTCTTTGGTTAGTTCTGTAACTGTTCCAAATCAGTGCCTCTGCCTATAAAGGGGTGGTGATGATAGTATTAACAGCTGATGATATTGAAGGAGGAAGCCTCAGTTTCCCCTTGCCAACCTGAGAGAAGCCTCAGTTTCCCCTTGCCAACCTGAGAGAAGCCCACAGTTTCTCCTTGTCAGCAGCTCCAGTTCTCCCATTAACCTACCCCGCCTCATCTTAAGGCCCTATCTCTAACATTCCTGACTTTCCCGGAATCATACAATTCTCTTTGGAACCAGGAGTCACAAGACTAAGATAACAAACAATACCTGAGGTAGATAGCCAGAAAGACCCAAACCAGCCAGACCACCCTGAAGATTTCTGGCATTCTCTGTAATACTTGGTTGATAACAATGCAGGAGGCCTTTAAAAGAGCCTACACAGAGAGACTCCTTTACTTTAACTTAGTCCTATACTAAGTTCCTCCCCGCAAGGAGAGTTCCTTTCCTCTCTCCTCTACTTTGCAATAACTTTTCTACTTTCTAATTCTGAGTCTGAGCATCTTTATTATTCAATATTTTCATTCTTGAAAATATTGAAGAACCTGGGAATCGCGATCGAACAGAGACCTGCCGCCGCTGCTTCTGCCTCGCCTGCATCAGTATGAACATGAAAGCTCATGTAATAAAGTGCATGGGAAGGATCCAATAAGGACCATAGCTTAATCAATAGTATTGGACATATCTAAATTTCTTGTCATTGATCTTTGTACTGTGTCAGGGAGCCGCCGGGTCCCCGACAGTGTCAGGACAGAGGTTGTCTTCTACCTCTGAGGACGCCGGGAGAACAGATGAAAACTCACGAGTCCGGTGCAGTTCCAAAAAATGGCTTTTAATAGTACAAAAGCTCTTCCACAGCAATCCAATATAATGAACAAACTCTAGCTCTGGTCGAACTTAGACCATACAAAAGAGCCTAAGTCTCCCACCAAAGAGAGAGAGGATCTCACCCGAGCTGAGTCCTACCCAGAAGAAGGAAGCAAAAAGGCCAAAGAGCAAAAGGCCAAAAGCCAAAAGCCAAAAGCCCGCAGGAGCCAAAAGCTGAAGGCTGAGGAACCAAAAGGCAAAAGGTGAAGGGGCCTCAAGTCAGCCCCTTATATATACAAAAGTAATCCGATCGGGAGGTTGTCATGTCAACAAAGAACCTAAACAGAGTGTAGTGCCCCTATTGCGGTATAAACAAAGGTTATGCAAGGACTAAGGAGATTATCTCTTATGTAAAACACTGGAGAGAGAGAGGGCTGGTATAAAGTAATACATCTTAACTTCATGAGCTTCATGTAATCTAGATAGTACCCACAAGGTCCTTCTTATTATTATCTGCACCAGGGTGATTCTGAGTATCTTGTTCTCATGTACTGAAAGGGTCACACTCGCCTGCTTAGAGCAAACTAGTATGATCCTTCCTATAGTCTTCCTATAGTCTCAGCGTAGCCAGGGTGGTAGTCTCCTGGTAAATTCTAACTGTCCCACGCTGGGTGCAGTGGGTATAAAGAGGAGCTGTGCCCAATCTAGAAAACATAGAAGTCTTAGTAGATGTATAAGTTAGAAGTTATTCAGTCAAGGTGATTTCTGTAAGTGCCACACCCTCTAGCAGTGTTTACATAGAAGAGAGGTCTCATTAGAATGAACCTTGATTTAAATAAGATTAAGCTGGGTGTGGGCAAAACAACAAAGCTCCCAGATTAGCTAAATCTGTCCTCCAACAGTACTGAGACTATGTAAATTGTTAATCATTGAAGAACCTGGGGAAAGATCACTATCACTATCTTCCCGTTCATCATCTATTTGCTAGAGTGGGCACCAGTAACATCTCCATATGTCCTGCCTCATGAGTAGAGCCCAAGGGCATCTGCTTGCTCCAGGAACATAAAGAGCCTCAAACCATTATATTAGGTCATGGTAATGACCTAATATAATTGTTACTGGTATTTGGCATATCAAATATGACATGGGCAGCTTGCCAGGCTTGCCGTGCGGGTGGCATACTCTCGTAGTCACCTCTAAATACAGCAAAGATTTTGTACTTTTTTATGGGCACGTCTCTGTGACTCTAGCACTATTTCAGGGCCAGGAATGTGGCTCAAGGAACAGGGCACACGCCTTGCATATGTGAGGCCCAGGCTTATTCTCAGCTTCTTAGAACTTCCAGCATCCAAATAAATTATTTTCAAAGTGGAAGTTAATACAGAGCAAGTCCGTTCACCTGAGTCTTTGAGTAAGGGTGACCCAATAGAGACTGTCACTTTCCGAAGACAGGGACCAGGAAACCTCCAATAAATATCTGTGAACTGAATGAAAAAGGTCAAGATGGCTGAGGGCACCTACCTGCAGGTGCCTGAGTAACAACGGACAAACTAGGAGGGCATTTGGGGGCAGAAAAAAGATGACAAGATGTCCGGGCCCTATTTTTCATAGAAACCAGCACACGCCGCGCACACACACACACACACACACACACACACACACACACACATCCATGCAGGCACACATTCACACAAGCACACCTGCCCCTCCCTGTGCAGTGTGGCCAAGTGGTTTGAGTCCACTCCCTAAAGGACATAGGGCAATGCCTTTGTGAGCTGGACAGAATCATGATTCCCAACGGCAGCAAAAGCAGCTGTGCTGGAGGTGACCACAAGAATGTGGGGGTGACTAATGTTACGCAGCTCCGGGGAGGCTCACTCAGGCCAGTCAGCAGTTGTGGTGAATAAAAATAGGTCATTGTCAGGGTGCACATCTTTCCTTGAGGGGCTCTGCAGGCCAGAGAGCTGGTCTGTATTAAGCTAGAGGGACAGGAGAAAAGTATGTGAATTTCCACATGCACATGTGAACCCAATGGGAAAGTGCAAACCTAAAAAGGAAACGGTTCCCCTAATTACCCCCCAAACCCCCAAAACAAACAAGCGCAAGGGGAAAATGTTGAAAATACAATCAGGCTAGTTCCATTGTGTGTCCATTAGCACGCTGCTCAGTTTTCCCCCTGTTCCATGAATAACTGAGATATGTACAGTTTATGGGTCCGACGCTCTGCTTCCTGTTTCTGTTGGAAATGTTGACTTTGAGTTTATAGCAACAGAACTGTTTGACTTTCATTTTCTTCTTTCAGCCTATTTGAATTTCCTAAAATTTTTTCCATCCTGAAGATTTATTCTTGTACTAAAATGGAAAACAATTTGAACACAGAAATTGGTCCACATAAATAAATAGCTCATTTTGTTTGACATCAACACACCGGATACTGCCTCTGGGATAACAGCCTCCCCTGGAGTGTCCCCACTGGACACAATTCAGCATCCGCGGTCTGATAACTGACCTAGCAGAGGAAAGCCAGCAAGACATGATTATATTTTTAGAGCAGAGTATCTCTCAGGCTTGTGAGCGCCTGGGCCCACACTCGTATCCTTTGCACACGGATGCCATCGCCAACCAGTTGTCTTTATTTCTCCAGAAGTGGAAATAGTTTGCTACATTCCCACCCCACCACTCTGGCCCCCTCCGACACTCACTCTGACAAGGAAGGCTGGCTTTGGTAACAAAGCCACAGTGCAGTCACTGGTCAGCTCATTTAGGTTTTACTCAGAGAAGCCAAAAAGACCCTCCACTGGGGATCTTTGTCAACCGGTGGAGTTTGTCAAGACCAAATCTTACAACATCAGCTACTCAATTTTCCATCCACATATTCACCTCTTAATTTGTGTGCAATAAATATTGAGTAAGCATTAGTTTTCTGCAGGCTCTGTTCTGGGAACAGCAGACAGAGTGGTAAATAAGACAGATTCCATCTCTGTCTCAGCAGGAAAAGGGATTCTGAGCAAGAGTGCAGAGAGCTTTGAAAGGACAAAAGCCACTGGGTGCATAGAAGAAGTGAAGGGTAAGGAGCTTGCATCCATTCTAAGGAGGCAAGGATCCAGTTTCCTAAAGATGGACCATTCTTTAGGTCCATCCTAAAGAAAGGATCAGACAGAAGGACCCAGAATCTCATGCTAAAGTCTGTGAGTCTCTGAAGCACTGAAGATGTCTCAAAGCATGAGCATGGTCAAAGGTAGGATGCAAAGGAGACAAGAGACAAAGGGCTATTTTAAGACCAGTTAAGGTGCTGAGTCTACGGGCGCCTGCTCCTCTGATGAGCCAGCAGTGTTAAGCAAAGGATGTTTTTGCTGCTGTCTAGAAACTGGATTGCCTGAAACCCCAGTATTGGGATGCCAGCAATTTCTGGCGACAGGTATCTTGTAACTGAAGCTTGATAAGATTTGAGCCAGTTTGGGCTAGGCAACGGAGGAAAAATGCAGCTAAGCACTAGGGTCTATGCTATTGCTCCTCCCCATCCCAACCTTTAGCACCCTCCAACAAGAAAAACATTAAATCATGCAGGATTTGCGTAGGGAGGTAGATCAGAAGGTAAGGTGAGAAACACTTTGCATGTGGCAGACCCAGTTCACTCCCTAATACTAAATATTGTCCCCTGAGTACTGTCAGGTAACATGCCTAAGTCGGAGTCAGGAATAGCCCCTGAGCACCTACCTGGGTATGGCCCTCAAACAAGTCAAATTTAATTAATTAATCGTGGTTTTGCTTTTTTTGGCCACACTGGGCAATGCTCAGGGGTTACTCCTAGCTCTGCACTGAGGAATTATTTCTGGCTGTGCTCAGGAGACCATATGGGATATCAGGGATCAAACCTGAGTCAGCTGCATGTAAGGCAAATGCTCTACCTGCTACAGGATCGTTCCAGCCCCAACAAGTCAAATTCTTTTTAACAAGTCAAATTTTAATTCAATTAAATTTAAAATTCTGATGGGTCAGGAGAACCTGGATGCTATCTTAACCCACAGGTTAGTCATCCTATTTCTTTTGGGGTACCACAAGTGCCACTTTATTTCCCCAGATTATCTTTGCTCTTCTTGACTGTTAGATTTTCTACACAAATTTTAGAGTCAATTTTCAGAAACTAAAATCTGCCAGTACTGGACTGTGATCGAACTGAATCTAAAGACTTATTTGGAGAGAACCAGCGTCGCTGCAGTCTCTGAATGTGGCATAGTCCTGTATTTCAATGCTCTATTCAGTGACGAGGTCTTCACCTGTTCTGTTTGTATTCCTAGTTATGTGACATTTTTGGGAATACTCATGTGATGCTATTGCATATTTGATACAACTAGTGAGAAGGTATTAAAAAATTAAGAAGTAAAACTATTGGGGAAAGTATTCTACAAAAAAGAAAACTTTTGTACAAATTCAAACTTTCTTTGAATGGAAAGTAGGGTGTACTTATTCTTTCTTACCAACACCATTCAACGGGTAGATTGGCAAACCAGTCCGCGTCCCTGTAAGGCATCTGTCCAATTGCTATTAATTCACCAGGATACTGAGACTATACAACCACAGCAGCCAAAATGTGACATCAGAGGCCAAGAAGAAAAGGGCTGTCCTGGAGTAAACTTGAAGTGGGGAGGAAATGCGTTTTCAGCTGGCGTCAGAGTTTTACCCAACAACCACCAGATGGCCTGGGGCGGGATGGGAGGAATCTCCAAAGATATAGCATTCAGCACCGCTCAGGGACACCAGGCTCTTTCCCTCCATGCCCCCACGCCCCTCCATGACATATCATAGGTTTACAATATTATGGATTTTCAGGTTCAACTTTCCACCTCTTCGTATATATAATGCCATTCCTACCACGACAACTCCAATGCCATCCACCACCAAGAGACTTCTCTCATCATTCTTCGCACCTCCCCTGCTGACCTCTGGGAACTGCTATAGTTTTTACCAAGTCTAGGAGTAGGTTGTCACTGGCATTGTTTTCCAGGGATGGGTTTCTTTTTTGCTTTAATTATTCATATTCCACATATCGGTGAACCATCCAGGAATTCTCTCTCACGTCCTTATTTATTTCACTTAGCACTTTCTTATTTATTTCACTTTGCATTATTTCACCCTCGTGATCCATCCCTTTTGCCCCGAGAGGTGCCATTTTGTGTCTTTCGATGGCAGAGTAAGCCTGCTATTGTGTCTACACATGCCACAGCAACGTTAGCCAGGCATCTGGGGATGAGCATTTAGGTTGATTCCTTTGTTGCTATTGTGACTAATGCTGCTATGAACACAGGGGAACAAACATCCTTCAAATGAGTGTTCCACATTCTTATGCCCTAGGAATGGAATCACTGGACCATAAGGTATTTCCATGGCCTTCTTTTTTTTTTTTTTCACTTAAGGCTCTCCACCCTGCTTTCCATGGAAGCTGCATCAAGTTACACCTGCTGACATCAGGGTGTCACCCTGGTGCATGAGTCCAGTCCTTGAGTTCCTAAAAAAGATGCTGAAGATGAACCTGGACCGTCTCTCTGCAGTGACCAAGGTCCTCCAGAGTCCCTTACTCACTCCCTCTCATCTCCACAAGGTCCTCAACTGCAGACACAGGCTGAACTGGGCCTCCTGCCAGGAATAGGCCCTAGGAAAGCCCCTTGCTGTCAGTTGCCTGAGTCTGACTGAGGGACTCACACCCCCTCGCTGCACCAGCACCCTCCTCACCTCCAAGTCCTGCCTAGCACAGGCTCAGCCCTGGTTCTTGCCTCCGTGGCCAAGAATGAAGGCTATGAGATCTAAAGATGGCTTCTGGAACACAAAGCAGGAGGAAAAGCTCATTGCTGCTCTCCCTGTCCATCCTGTTTCAGCACCTCCCATTCCCCATCCAAGGAGCCATACCTGTAGCCACTAAATGACATGTGTGTATGTCTGCATGCGTTTGGGCCACACCTGGCATTACTCAGAGATTACTCTTGGCTCTGCATTCAGGAATCATTCCTGGCAGTGCTGAGAGGACCTTATGAGATGCTGGATTTGAACTGGGGTCAGCCTTGTGCAAGGCAAGTACCCTGCCCGCTGTGCTCTCTCTCCAGCCCCCAGTTAGCATTTTAAGCATTCAGTAAGGAACTGTATGTCAAAAGTCCCCTTTGGTGACCAACATAAGTGAAGAGAGTGATTCTGTGCCCGGAAAGCGGGGTCAGCTGGAAGCAGATTAAGAGGGTTTATCTACAGAAGCCTGGAGTGTTTGCTGAGGTTCTCCCCATGAGCAGACTCAATTGTAAGGATTTAGGGGTCGTTTATTGAGGAGGTAATCTCAGAAGTGGTAGGTGGGAAGGTGACCAGAGAGGAGAAGAAGTCCATGGGTTATTCATCAGTGTGCCAAGGAGCACTATGGCTAGCCACGGTGCCGTCCTGGGGCCCCTCAGACAGGCTTGTGAGAAATGCCGCAGAAGTATCCTGGACTCAGTGGTCAAGGGTTGCTGTTACTACCCGGCCAGCTCAAGGTGCTGAGGATACTCAGAAGTGTTTTCCTGGGCTTCGGGGCTAAGCTACGGGAATTTGGGGGGACCCTAACCCTGTCTGTACTCCCCATTGTATTGGTCCCTGTTAATGCGCAGCACCTAGTAGGGTTGCAGACACAGAGTAGGTCATCAAGGACTTGTAGAGTCACTGGATGTTTCATCACCTAGAGCGCATTTCAGAGTGGTAGGAGAGAGGACCCTGACCTTGAGCTCGGGAGCAGGGGCCCAGAGCACTGACTGCGCGGCCTTGGGCAAGTTGGCTTCCCTTCCTGCTCTCCATCTTTGTTGCATCACAGGTGCAAACACCTTCCATGGGCCTCCTTGGGTTGGGATGAGAAGCTCACGAGAGAGACTGTGAATGTGCTCTGGAATGCTGGAACTTGCTAGAACTATTTTTTCTTGTGGTTAGAGCTGGGAATGTGGAATAAGATGTGGAAAAATGGGTTCTTGGCTAAGTATCTCCACTTCCTCACTTCTAAAATAGGCCCAGTGTCAGTCAGTCCCAACACACTGAGGGTGAGGAGGCCAGATAAGGGAATGTTCCAGTCCAGCCTGGAAACTACTAGAATGACAAGGAAGAGATGGAGACTGTTAGAGAAGGGTTGATAAACCCGTGGAGACAAAGCAATGGGAGAGGAAATGAGGAGGACAATTCTGAACCCTGGAACTGAGAGCTCCAACAGAGCCAATGGCCGTGCAAGCGGAGAATGCACTGCGTGGGCACAGTGTGGGAAGGACGAGGGTCTGGCACAAAACTTCAGTGGCACCAGAAACTCTGGAAGTGAGCGTGAAGATGGGGCAAAGAACAGGAAGATTGGCTCTATGTAAAGCTGTTTATTGTGTTTCTCTTTTGAGGCCACACCGGCAGTGGTCAATGGCCATGTGGTTCCCCGGAATGAAACCCAGGACCCACACATGGTAGACGTGTGCTCTGCCACTTGAGCCACAAGACCAATGCCCACATATCCATGTAAGAAATTAGAGTGCCAGGCTGGAGAGAAGCACAGTGGGGAGGGCACTTTCCTAGCATGCAGCTGTCTCGAGTTTGATCCCAGGCATCCCATACGGTCCCCTGCCCCCCAGAGTTCACCAGAAGTCTTCCCTGAGCACAGAGTCCGAATAAGCCCTGAGCACTGCAGGGTTCTGCCTAGAAACAAGCAAACAAAAAACAGATTGGAGGCGATCGAGCAGCAGGTTGGGTGTTTGCCTTGCACACAGTCAACCCAGGTTCGGTCCCTGAGCCTTCCAGGGGTGATCCCTGAGCTCAGAAGCAGGAGTAATGTCAAAGGTGGAATCCACCACAAGTGTATGGGAGTCAGAGGTTAGGTAAGACAGAGAAGGGAACAGTGTGCTAATAATTGTCGAAAATGATAAAACCAGCCTAGAACTGAGCATTTAATATAGGCAAAAAGATACACCAGGGGGCCGGAGAGATAGCCCAGCAGGTAGGGCATTTGCCTTGCATGCAGCCGGCCCATGCCGGTCCGGGTTCGATCCCGGCATCCCATATGGTCCCCGAGCACAGCCAGGAGTAATTCCTGAGTGCAGAGCCAGGAAAAACTCCTGAGCATCGCTGGGTGTGACCCAAAAAGCAAAATAATAATTATAATAATAATAATAAAGATACACCAGATAACCTCTAAATGTACATATTGCAGTGCACAATGTGTAAGAGAAGAGAGACAGAGAGAGACAGAAACAGAGACAGAGACAGAGAAAGAGAAAAGAGATAAATAACCTGCCATAGAGGCAGGCTAGGGAGGGGGCAGGAATTGGGGTTATTGGTGGTGGGAAATGGTCACTGATGGGAGGATGGGTGCCTGAAACCCGAACATGAACATCTTTGTGATTGTATATCTCATGGTCGTATAATAAAATATTTTAAAAAAAAGCAGGAGTAAGCCCTGAGTATTACCAGATTTGACTAACCCCAAAACAAAACAGATCTAGAACTCCAAATCCCTCCTCTGCCCTGGCAGAAACTCAGGGTGCAGCCCAGCAGTCTGTGCCTTTACCAGCCTCCAAATGATCCAACCTCCAAAGAACCAATGCTCAGGCAATAGGGGACACACTCTCAAGGGTCTCGCTCCGTGGACTAAACTATTTTACACGCTATAAAAAATAAAAGTTTGGCTGTAGAAAAACAAACAACAGATGGTAAGGAAATTTTGGTTATAGGAATGCAAATGAATTTTGTTGAGAATGGAGACACTGAGTTTTTTACTTGATTTTGTTTAGGGCTACACCCAGTGGTGCTTATGGTTATACCTGCCTCTGAACACAGAAGTTACTTACTCCTGGCAGGCTCAGAGACCATATGGGATGCCAGGATTGAACCTAGGTCAGCCTCATGGAAGACAAAAACCCTACCTGCTGTACTATTGCTCTAGCCCTAACTATGTTTTGTGGTTTTGTTTTTTAGAAAGATAACCCCCATTTTAGTTCATTGATTCAGTAGAAATTGACCAGTTTTTGGGGGCCAGAGTGATAGCCCAGCGGGTAGGGCGTTTGCCTTGCACGTAGCCGGCCCATGCCGGCCTGGGTTCGATCCCCGGCATCCCATATGGTCCCCCGAGCATTGCCAGGAGTAATTCCTGAGTGCAGAGCCAGGAGTAGCCCCTGAGCGTCGCCGGTGTGACCCAAAAAAGCAAAAAAAAATAAAATAAATAAATAATTGACCAGTTTTACATAGCAGAAATACCATCTGCACTTCTATATTTATCGTAGCACTATTCACAATAGCCAGCATCTGGAAATAACCTGAGTGTCCAAGAATAGAAGATTGGATAAAGAAACTATGGTACATCTACACCGTAGAATACTATGCAACAATCAGGAAAAATGAAGTCATGAAATTTACCTACAAATGGATGGACATGGAGATTATCATGCTTAGTGAAATCAGTCAGAAGGAAAAGGACAGATATAGAATGACTGCATTTATCTGTGGGATATACACATATATCAGTGTTTTACTAATTGTTGGAAATGGTAACGCCAGACTAGAACTGAGCATTTAATATAGGCAAAGGGATATACATGATAACTGTAAGTATATATATGGCAAGCCACGATGTTTGAAAGATGGAAGAGAGGGGAAGAAGAAGACGACGGCGACAACGACGAAGATGACGAAGAAGACGAAGACGACGATGAAGAAGAAGAAGAAGAAGAAGAAGAAGAAGAAGAAGAACAACAACAACAACAACAACAACAACAACAACAACAACAACAACAAGACCTGCAATAGAGGCAGGCTGGGGGAGGGGAAGGGAATCTGGGGATGTTGGTGGTGGGAAAAGTGCACTGGTGGAGGGATGGGTGCGGCAACATTGTATGACTGAAACCCAATCATAAACAGCTCTGCAAATGTCTGTCTCACACTGTTATTATAATAATAAAAAGAAATTGACCAGTTTTGCACCTATTGGTAAACTGACCTGGTCAACAGGATTAACCAGTTTTATACCTATTGGTAAATTGACCTGGTCAACAGGATTGACCAGTTTTGCACCTATTGGCAAATTCATTTTAACCTTCATAATTATATGTCTGCTCAATTTTTCCCTTTACTGTTTTCAACAACTTCCTGGCTTCCTCATTAATTAAAACACTAAGTAAAGGGGCTGGAGCGATAGTACAGCGGGCAGGGCGCCTGCCTTGCACCTGTGTGTCCTTTCCTCAGGCGTCCTCAAGGGTCTGCCTGCACCCGCTGCTCCATGTCTGTGGCTCTCACCCCATAGAGCTTCTGAAGGAAGGTGCCAGGTGCCGTGAGCCCAGTAAGAAGGGTGGAGAACAGAGAGAAAGCCGGCTGGCAACCAGCCCCAAATAGCATTTATTTAGTCTCTGCAGAAGTGGAGTGCTGTTCCGTGGCTGCAGGGCCCAAACAGCTGCCCCTTGTGTGCGGGGCTGCATGTGCCCGTTGTCTGGCGCTGAGCAGCTGCCGTGCTCACAGGTAGCCCTCCCTGATGTGCAAGCCCAGCTTTGGCCTCACCATGGGATGGAGCCACTCTAGGCCGCCCTCGGCTTCCCCACTTCTTCTAGCTCCCCCACCATTCTACCCCCACCCCCAGCTACTGCTGCCCAGCTCGCCTCCCAGGGCAGCAGAACTCGAGTGAACGGACACTGTGGGGGGGGGGGGGGGGGGGGGGGGGGGGGGGGGGGGGGGGGGGGGGGGGGGGGGGGGGGGGGGGAGGGGGAGGGGGGGGGGGGGGGGGGGGGGGAGGGGGGGAGAGGGGGAGGAAGGAGGGAAGGAAGAAAGAGAAGGAAGGAGAGAGAAGGAAGAGAGAGGAAGGAAGGAAGGAAGGAAAGAAGGAAGGAAAGAAGGAAGAAAGAAAGGAAGAGAAGGAAGGAAAGAAGGAAAGGAAAGAAAGAAAGAAAGAAAGCAAGAAAGAAAGAGAGAGAGAGAAAGAAAGAGAGAGAGAGAAAGAAAGAAAGAAAGAAAGAAAGAAAGAAAGAAAGAAAGAAAGAAAGAAAGAAAGAAAGAAAGAAAGAAAGAAAGAAAGAAAGAAAGAAAGAAAGAAAGAAAGAAAGAAAGAAAGAAAGAAAGAAAGAAAGAAAGAAAGAAAGAAAGAAAGAAAGAGAGATAGAGAGGCAGAGAGGCAGAGAGGCAGGCAGGCAGGCAGGCAGGCAGGCAGGCAGGCAGGCAGACAGACAGACAGACAGACAGACAGAGAGAAAAGAGGAAAGAAGGAAGGGAGGAAGGAGAAGGGAACAGAGGGAAGGGAAGGGGAGGGGGTGAGTGGGGAGGTGATGGAAGGGGAGAGAGAGGGGGAATGGAAGGGAGGGAAAGACAAGACAGGAAGATGTCTCTGAGTATGGCACTTCCCCTCTCTCTGTCCCCCAGAGAACTGGAGGTTGATAAGACCCTCTCTCTGCAAGGAAGCACTGGGCTGGCTAGTGGTGGCTGAAGAGATACGGGTGTCCCACAAGCCTGGAAAAGCAACAGGGGCTGGAGCCCAAACACAGTCTGAGCTAAGGGGCGGCAGAGCTGGTTTCAGACCCCCACTCAGGCCTCAGGGGAGCCCAGCCTGCTCTGTGGCCCACCCCCATATCTCTGCGTGCCCACATTTGCCTTGTGCTACCAACATATCACAGGACCAAGGGAAAGGCCTAACTGGAAAATCTTTGTCTAGTGGAAAAACACCACACAACTGACTCCCTCCTTTCCTTAGCGGCGACAGGATCCTCATGCGCTCTGGCTGAAGATCACGTCTGGCCTGAAAGCAGCCAGTCCCTCCCGAGGCTGACTGTCGTGCCTGGCTCTGGCTCCCAGCACCTGTGGGCAGAGGCCCTGGACAGTGCTAAGGCCCCTTTCCTGTATGGGGGCAGCCTCCCACTCCCACACATCACCCACATGTCACAGTGGACAGAGAGATGCTGCTCCTCAGTCCCCTGGTCTGAGCCTGGGTTGGTGAACGGGCCAGACTCTGGCAGGTGCAGCGTGCAGGTTGCCCCCTGGCTCAGCTGCCCACTAACAGAGGACCAGGGACGCCTCATCCAAGACACCAAACTTAGAATCCCGACATGCCTCGTGACAGGAAGCATGGCTCAAATGTTCTGCAGAGCCCCTGCCCTGGGAAATGTTGGGCCTGTCTCGCAGATCCTGACCCAAAGCCCACGGCAACATCCATTGCATCTTTTTTTTTTTTTTTTTTTGGGTCACACCGGATGCAGGGCTTCTCCTGGCTCTACACTCAGGTCACTCCTGGCGGTGCTCGGGGGACCATATGGGATGCGGGGTCGACCGGCCGTGGGCCGGCTGCATGCCGCCTACCTGTGGGCTCGCTCCGCCCCATCCATTGCATCTTAAGCTGTGCCGTGCAGAGGCTCAGAAAGCGGCACACCAGGAACTCTTCCTGGAGGCCGAGACTCAAGAAACTCAGACCACCTCATGGACCAGGAGTCGGGCAAGGTATACAGGGATATGACGGCATCTTCAGGACCAGCCGCCATTGTTGCAGCCTCTACTCCTCCATCCCCAGGTCTCGGGCCCTGGTGGTGAGCAAGGGAGAGCGAGGAGAAACCTGGATGCTCTCAGTGTCTTCGCTGCAGTGTAAGGACAACCACAGGAAAGTCTGGAGTTATGCCGCACTTCTCCTGAGAGGAAGGATGCCAGTCTGGGAGAGCAGCTTCTCCTGGAGTGTGAGAGGCACCATCCCCTGGTCTTCCTGCTGGGCAGAGCCAGTACTGTCTCCTGCTGGGCCCTACCCGCTCCAGTACCCAGAAACCAGCGCCACTGGTCAGCACTGTCATGCTGGGCACCACCCACTCCAGTACCGAGAAATCAGCACTGCTGGTCAGCACTGTCTCCTGCTGGGCCCTACCCACTCCAGTACCCAGAAACCAGCACCGCTGGTCAGCACTGTCTCCTGCTGGGCACTACCCACTCCAGTACCCAGAAACCCGCACTGCTGGTCAGCACTGTCATACTGGGCCCTACCCACTCCAGTACCCAGAAACCAGCACTGCTGGTCAGCACTGTCATGCTGGGCCATACTCACTCCAGTACCCAGAAACCAGCACTGCTGGTCAGCACTGTCATGCTGGGCCCTACCCACTCCAGTACCCAGAAACCAGCACTGCTGGTCAGCACTGTCACTACTGGGCCCTACCCGCTCCAGTACCCAGAAACCAGCACTGCTGGTCAGCACTGTCTCCTGCTGGACCCTACCCGCTCCAGTACCCAGAAACCAGCACTGCTGGTCAGCACTGTCATGCTGGGCCATACTCACTCCAGTACCCAGAAACCAGCACCGCTGGTCAGCACTGTCTCCTGCTGGGTCCTACCCGCTCCAGTACCCAGAAACCAGCACTGCTGGTCAGCACTGTCTCCTGCTGGGCCCTACCCGCTCCAGTACCCAGAAACCAGCACTGCTGGTCAGCACTGTCTCCTGCTGGGCCCTACCCGCTCCAGTACCCAGAAACCCACACTGCTGGTCAGCACTGTCTCCTGCTGGGCACTACCCCCTCCAGTACCCAGAAACCAGCACTGCTGGTCAGCACTGTCACCTGCTGGGCACTACCCCTCCAGTACCCAGAAACCAGCACTGCTGGTCAGCACTGTCATGCTGGGCCCTACCCTCCAGTACCCAGAAACCAGCACCGCTTGCCCCCAGCCAAGCTTCCAAGCATTCGTCTACAAGAAGTCTCTCGTCAACAAGGGCAGACATCAGGGAAAGGCGCTCTGGGCGCTACTGGTAGCTCAAGGGCCAGTGTGGTCCCTGCTCTGTAATTGTGGGTTTTGTTTGTTTGTTTCTGGGCCACATCCACAAGGCAAGTGCCTTACCCACTATATACTACCTCCATCCCCTGGTTGTTTAAGTAAAGCAAGCCCCCTCCCTCTCAGAGCCTCAGTTTCCTGCCTGTGAAATGAAATCCGAGGATGTCTCAGCTTCTTGCAGCTAGTCCTGGCTCTCTCTATGGCCGGCTGGCCCTTGGCTCTCGCCCAGATGTGCTCAATGCCACACTAACAAGTGTCACCTCCCTGCTGCTCTCTAGGACACTGTCTCTTATTACTGTCTGAGGGGGTCCCCTGAGAGTGGCAGGGGCAGGACAGATAACTCCCTGTTAGGGCTTAGCTAGAGATAGAGTCGTGCCTGTCTCAGCCCCTCAGGGGGCCCCGCTGCCCAGGAAGTAGCAGTCAGGGACTCAGATTGCAAAGATATACGGGGACAGACACTGACAGCCCCCGCCCACCCAGGCCAAGCGGGACAAGCTAGGTGGCTACAGGCAACATTGCCCTTCACTGCAAACTCCAAGTCACTGTATCAGTCTTCCCGTTCATCATCGATTTGCTCGAGCGGGCACCAGTAACATCTCCATATGACCTGTCTCATGCAAGTAGAGCCCAAGGGCACCTGCTTGCTCCAGGAACATAAAGAGCCTCAAACCATTATATTAGGTCATGGGAATGACCTAATATAATTGTTACTGGTATTTGGCATATCAAATATGACATGGGTAGCTTGCCAGGCTCTGCTGTGTGGTAGCATACTCTTGTAATCATCTAAAAATCCAGCATTTATTGATGAACTGTGCGGCCGCTTGCGGCGCGCGAGCCTGGCTATGATAGGCTGGTCTGCTGGGTGGAGTTCTGACGAGGGGGAAGTCCGGATGTGGAAAATGGAGATCCTCATGGAGTGGGGCGTCATCTGGCTTGCTGTGAGGCTCTGCTGGGGTGGCGGGCCAGGGCTAGAATCTTCCATCCCTCCCGGGCACCTCATGAACGGCTGGGCACAGTGAGAGCCAGTAGCAACTCTGCCCCATATCTGTCTCTTTTCGCAAACTCCAAGTCCCGAATAAAAGTAGTCCAGGAAGAACCACGAACTAAGAAGAAAACTTAACCTGTCTTACAACCCTGAACCCCTTTCCTCCGAGGAGAGGGAAGAGGGAATGTTTCAGTGACTTTGTTGAGGTTCCCAGCACCCCTCATGAGCACAGACTACAAGGTCATATGCGAAATCATTCTGGGACATCCACAGATGCACAAAGGACGGGGCCATTCTCTGTCAGCTGCCCCACTCTGGCCTGGGAGAGTCCACAGGGTGGGAAGGAGAGGAAATTCCCACGGGGATTCCCACTGCCAACCTGAGCAAGCCACAATCCTTCGACCCTTGTATCTCAGTTTGCTCATCTGGACACCGGAGGCAAGGTGTCCGAGAATACCTGGCCCCGGGTGGGGAGCAAAGCAAGAAAGCCGTTTTGTAAGGATTTCACCAACTTGGCTAAATAGTGCGATTATGTGCAAACAAAAATACCACGCACATAGTCTGAGAAATCAAAAGTTTGTGTAGCTGTTCTTCCGGCGCCATGGGTCCTCTGGTTCCAGGAAAGAGGAGAGGCGTCGTCTAAGAATTCTCACAGAGGTGGGCAGATGCTGAGTGGGGAGAATTCACACCTGGTAGGAGGCACCTAAACAACGCCGCCTGAACTCAGAGATTCCAGTTACTGAGTTATCTCAACAAATCATTTTTTCCCATGTCTGACAGGATTTTTTAGTGGGTCTCAAGCCCCAAAGCCCTGTGGCCTCACCTGGAAAGTGTTCTCCAATTACCGACATTTGGCTCCATCCCAAACCAATCTCCCAGGATAGGCAGAAGTCCAGACTTTCTGGGTTTCCCTGGGGACTTCTAGATTTCCACCCCGAAGTGAGGCGTCCTGGTGGTTTCAACAGTGCAGGATTCATAGCAGACACAGTGTGTCTGCTGAATGAATGAACGAAGATGCGGACTCGCCCTTTTCCACCTTTTCTTTCTTCATTTCCCTATTCACAATGCATGGAGTCAAAGACGAGAGAAAGGGTTGAATTCCCAGGAAGTTGCTCTCCTGCATGGCTTTTCCAGTTATACAACCAGCAGGCTGCACTAGTTGTTTTCTGACTTGACGTGCTTGGGGTTTTCTTGACTCGGAGAGCTTGAGTCAAGCTCAACTTAGCTAACTTAGCTAACAAGCCCACTTAGCTAACTCCCCTAAATCCTGCGACCCGTACATCATCACTCTTGGTTTCTGACCTGAAGAATGCAAGCAAAGGGTTGCCTAGACTTTTTTTTTTTGGGGGTGGGGGTATTATTGGATCGTGAAGTTCAGAGATCAGACTAAGAACTTTGAGGAACAGATACCCACTGTCAAGACAAGTTTACAGAACAGCTGGAGAACCTCTGAGAACCCGTAAGACTTTCTCCTCCCGTCATGGGACCCTCAACTAGTCAGAAAGAAAGGCAGCCCTCACTGACCTATGGCACTGGATGCGGCTACAAGGTCCTGGAATCTGCAGTTACCCCAGTCGCCAAACAGAGGGGCGTGAGGGGAGCCTCAAACACAGCTGCCCCATTCTAACACCATCTTGGTGGGTCCCTTGTTCGCACCTTTTGCGCATCTGATGAGTGGGAGTGGAGGACAGCAGGAGCCGTGGGGTCTCCCTGACGTCTCAGGCTAAGCACCACAGTCCTCCCACCCACGGCCACAGCATCCTCTTGCTCAGGGCTGCACCCTGAGCTTCCCTAGATCCAAGCCACAGGTGGATGGGAAGGGTGGGGTTGGATTTTAACCTCGGAAGCGAGACTAGAGCTCCCAAATATCCCGGAGTATAACCTGCGCTCACTCTGTGTGATTACCAGGATTGAGGTTGGGGAAACTGAGGTCCACGGAGAAAAGTGTCCTGTGGAAGCCCCACAAAAGTAATGTCGGATCGAGGAACCGAGTCTTCCTGATTTTCTTTTGTTTGTCTATATGGCTACGCTCAGGCATCATTCCTGGCGGTACTAAAGGGATATCTGGGATAGCCTGGGATCGAACCCGGGTCAGCAGCACGCCAGGCAAGAGCCTTACGCCCTGTGCTATCATGGGGGGGTAGGGAGGGGGGGCAACCCCCACCCCTGGACCCAGTCGTAAAGCCCCTGATTATTTTCTGCCTGCGCCAGGAGAGGGAAGACTGCGGGGTCTCCCTAGAAAGGGATGGAGCGGCTTTGAAAGTCGGCTGCGCGCTTGGTGAACTTACTTCCTCGCAGCAGGGAGGCGCGGGGAGAAAGGCGAAGAGCCAGGACTGGAGAACTTGGGGCGCAGGGACCGGGCAGGGATGCGCTGGCCCTTTAAGGGGGACGGGGCGCATGCGCGGGGCGGGCCGGAGCCGCGCCGGGTGGGCGGCGGGCGGGAGGGCTGGGGGGGACTCGGCCGGCTGCGGCCGGAGCGTCTCCGAGCTGCGGCACCGCCACCCGCGCGCCCACCCCGCTCCGCTCTCGTCTCCAGTCGCCTCCGCGAGCCTGCGGGTGCTGCTTGCACCCCATCGCCGGGCCGGCGGGAGCATCCTTCGCCCGTGCACGGCCGCGCCACCGCCCATGCTGCAGCCAGTCCGGGCGGCGACCCCGCGGCCGCAGCCGGGCCCCCCGCGCGCCGCCCGAGCTGGTCCGGCTGGAGCCCCGGGTGCGAGACCCGCGGCCCGCGATGGCTGTGCTGGCGCAGCGTCGCGCCGGGTGTCCGCCCTCGTCCGCCCGCTGAGACGCGCCAGGCGGTTGGGGACCTCGGGGGTGTGGGGCGGGTGGGCCTGGGCGCTCCTGCGGCCCGGGGGACTCGGGGAGCCGGGACAAAGCCCACTTTGTGCGCGGAGAGTTAACCGCGGGCGTGGAATGTGCGAGCCGGCGCGCGCCCCTCCCCGCGCCCAGCCAGCTGTGAGTCTGGGCTCGCGCGCTCGCAGCCTCGGGGACCCGGGTGCAAGCTCCAAGCTGCCACGGCCCCGACTGACCCTCGCCCACCGCTGCCCACTGGTCACCCTCAGCGCCCCGGTGTGCGTGCGCGAGCATTTTTTGTTCTCTCCAAAACTGGGCCCTGGGGCCCCCAGTGGGCGTGGGGACCCGTGCCTTGGCCCCTTCTGCGGCGGAAGGTCCCAGCTGTCTGACCTCAGTTTCCCTCGACTTTGCTTCTCTGCCAGCCCAGGCGGCTGCGCAGCATCGTTCTCCCTGTCAAACGGGGTGCCTTTGTGAAGGCTGCCAAGTTGGGGTGTGTGCTCTTTATCCTCCCCTTTCTAACCGAACAAAGCCTCTGAGACGACCGGGATCACCCACCCAACTCTGCCCTTCACTTCACGCTGATGCACTGATTTCTTTTTCTCTTTTCTTATCGAGTAGTATTTTATTGTACAGGAGCCACGCCCTGGTTTCTTAAAGGCGCCTCGCTCTGTTTGGCCATGTGTTATCTCTGCAGCTGGTGTGTGGGAGGCCTCCAGTGAGCCACCTATATTTTTTTGTTGCCTCCTGGCACATCCTCCCAACCACCCATTCCCCCACGCCCCTGCCCGCAAGGATTTGGGGATGCCAGGAGGGAAGAAGGTGGCTGGGGGTGGCAGCAGCGGCGCTGCCCCTTCCGCAGCCCCGTCTGGGCTCAGGCGTTTGGAAAGCAGTGAAGGAGCCTTGGCCCCGCGGGACGAGGAGCCAGAGGAGGAAGGGGAAGAGGACTTGCGAGATGGAGGAGTCCCCTTCTTTGTCAACCGGGGTGGGCTGCCTGTGGACGAGGCCACCTGGGAGAGGATGTGGAAGCATGTGGCCAAGATCCACCCCGACGGAGAGAAGGTAGCCCAGCGGATCCGCGGGGCCTCGGACCTGCCCAAGGTGAGGGGCTTGGGGGAGGAGGAGGCTGTCTCGATTTTAATGGACCCTGGGGCATTGGCTGGACCCGGGCATTGGCTGGGCCCTGAGGCTGGGAGAGCAAAGCCACACTTCACTTGGTGCTCCCAGAAGGTGAGATGGAAAAACGCTGGACCTATTTAGGAGTATTTCACGACTGCCCTTGGGGCCATTCTGGAACATCCACACTTGCCCTCTTTGCTGAAAGCCCTTTTCCATCTCCTTTATAATGTCCCTGCTTCCAGCCATTAGAGGGAAAAAAAGAAAAGCAATAAAGTAATTGTTGAATTACCACCCCCTAAAATTCAATTCCATGTCCACTTCAAAGGACAGAACAGATCAAGTAACATGTCCACTCATGTGGTCCAGATCTTAATTGCAAAGCCAGAGCGGTCAGGGCAGAGACAGCCTCGGAATGATCTGGGGCACGGCCCACCAGATGTGGAGAAACATTGCTGTGCATTAGTCCACTGGGTTCTCCAGTGGCCTTGTAAAGTAAGTGCATCTTTGGGCTCCTTTTACAGTGGGGAGGGGGGCCCACCAGCATGACTCTAGGTCCTGTGCGTGGACTGTTAGCGGCAGGGCTGGGACTCACCCCTGACCTGGAGGTTCCGGGTCCTCTGCTTTGCTGGACACTGGATTTGGGGCAGGAAGAGTTCAGCAGTCTCTGTGCGGCACTGAAACTCCTCCCTGACTCTGCGTGTGTCCACGAAGGGCCGGCCTGCAGCTCATTCATCTGTGCCTTGCCAAGGCCTCCTACGAACCGGGCATAGAACAGGCACTTGCGTGCTGAATGGAAGGGCGGCAGGGCCCAGCCGGGAGCAGAGAGGGAAACAGCCTCATTTCTTTACACTATGGCTGGGACGAAGGAGTGTTCTCCCAAACACGGGACCTGAGGTGGGGAGGAAAACCGGGCCAGTGGGAGAGCCCGGGCACGGTGCTGCCTGCTCCGGAGGGAGGAGGCGAGAGGAGGGGCAGGTGTGTCTGACACAGGGCACCTGGCTTTGTTGTTGCTTTTACCAAGTTCGTCAGAACTTGTTCCTGGGGTGAGGGTGTTCGGAGGTTGAAAGTAGAACAGCTGCCTATATTTCCAGAGGAAACAGGTGGGTTTGAATCACAATTGCGTTACCCTAGGTCCTAATGTAGAACTTTATTGTTTTGTGTGTGTGCGCGCGGGGGTGACGTTGGAGCCACACCCAGCCACACCCAGCCACACCTCAGGGGGTTACTCTTGGCTCTGTACTCAGGGATCACTCCCGGCAGGCAGACTCAGGCGACCTATATGGGATTTGGGGGATCAAATCTGGGTTGGCTGCATGCAAGGCAAATGCCCCGCCCACTGTACCACCACTCCAGCCCCTAACTTAGAACTTTTTCAATCCTCTTTAGTCAGGGGCCAGAGTGAAGATAGCACAGCAGGTAGGGCATTTGCCTTGCATGCAACCTACCTGGTTCGATCCCCAGCATCCCATATGGTCCCCTGAGAACAGCCAGAAGTAATTCCTGAGTAAAGAACTAGGAGTAACTCCTAAGCATAACTGGGTGTGACCCAAAGAAACAAAAAAGAACATGAGAAACTTCCTTGAACTCTCATACAAGGGTTTAATCTCTGATCCTTCACTCACAGCCCGGGCTGACCCCTTCCAGTGGGATCCGCTTTTGCAATTGGCACTGAGGGGGTCATGGTGTGGGGACCCAGGGCTCCCGGGATGTCACATTGTTTTCCGAAGACCACTTAAGATGAAGCAGAAAGCTGGCAGCACCCACTTGGCAGAGTTTACTTGGGCATCTTCAGGAAGTGAGCTGGGAAGAGCCTCCGTGACTCTCGGTGGCAGCCGTGCTCCAGCAGGGCTCCCGGCCACCCCGTTTGCACCTTGCCTACTGTGTGCCCCTTCCCTGCCTCCCCTGGCCCTCCTGGGCCCCACATTGGGGGGAAGAGAACTCTAGGGTCCCACCTGCCGGGTCAAGTCCTGCTTCTGCCCTAGCTACTTCAGGGGCTGAGCCTGCCTGACTTTTCCTTGACTCGGTTTCCTCTTCTGTGCAATGGGGATAATGATGCCCACTTTAGGAGACGCTGGGCTGAGAAGGTGAAGATACCCAGTAAAGCAACACTGAGAGAGTGCCCCAGATCACCCACCATACTTTGGGAAAACCTCCTTTAAAACTGTTTCCAAACCTTTCCTTCCCTCCCCCTCCACCCCTTCCAACCTTTCTGTGGCTTATCCTGTGGCCTCCTTATCCTATTGGTTGACCCCTACTCTCATGCTGTGCCCCCCACATTTACATGGTTTTCACCCTGGACTCACCTGGGGCCCACAGGAGGCCACTGGACCCCTGGCTGAGAAGCATTTCTTTACAAACAGCACTAGCATGTTATGGTACCTACTTTTCTGAGGATCATTGCCCGTGCTTTCTGAATGCTCTCTCCTTGCACCAAGGAGATCAGTCAGTGGTGGGGCACGTGCTTCTCATGCACCAGGACCCGAGTTCGAACCCTAGTACCACCCAGTACAGCCCTGAGGGCCCCCAGGCAGCACGGAGGTGCCCCTGGTGGTCCACAGCCTCATGGGGAGCCAAGCAGCTCCCATCCTTGGTTGCTCACTTGGAGCCACCAATAGTGTGAGCCGAATATCCCTCGGTGGGGCCCTGGATCCCCTGAGCACGCTTGGGAGAATCTCTGCCAGAAAGAGAAAGAATCTCTTCTTGATGTTTCAAGCTATCACCACTTTGGAAAGCTCAATGGCCTTCATCCCACAGCCACATAGAGAATCTGCCTGGGCCCAGCAGAACCCCTGGGACACAACTTCCAGAGGGCAGGCTGGGCCCTGCCCGTATCTCTCTGGGTTGCTGGGTCGGTGACCATAGTCAGCAGGAGGGAGCCCTTGCTGGGCCTGACCCTCTTCCTGGCCTCCCCTTGGCACTCACTGGCATGAGAGATCAGTTCTGTGATGGTGCCTCTTAGACCAACACGCCTCAGGGCCAGACCAGTGGTGGGGCTGAGCGGAGGCTGGGCTGAGACAGTGGCCACCTCTGGGCTGGCCTGCTTCCTGCTTCCTGTCCACACGTGCCGCAAATTCCCCAGGCGCCTTCCTGCCTCCAGGACCCGGCATTGAGGGGCTCTGGGAACAAGAGTCACCCTTCGCCTTGCCAATGGAGGAATAGTGCTCAGGAAGGCCTGGGAGCTACTCCCAGCCCCTCTCTTCCCCTCTGCACCCCACCCTCCATGTGCCTGTGACAAAGGGGATCGGGTCGTTGTGAGCGGGTGATGGGCCTGCAGCAGGTGCGTCAGTGCGTGGACCTTCCGGCTCCACCCCGGGGGGGTGGCCGCGGGGCCCTGCTTGGGGATCCCTGTCTCGAGAGACTGGGGAGCCATTTGCTGTCCCGGACCAGGCCTGACTCTCTCTGCCTGGTGGCAGGTGCTGAGGCCCTCACGGGGACCAGGGTTAGCACCCGTGGACTCACATGGACTGCAGTCCATCATCGTCCCCCCACCCCACCCAGAGTATCTCTGGGAACTCACAGGACACCTGACATTTGGAGTGGGTGTCTGGGGGGACCTCAGCCCCCTGGCTGCTAATGATCCGCGAAGACATTTGCCTAATGCTCCTCCCACCCCCAGCTGGATCCTTGACCCTGGGAGGCCAGGCCATGCTGGAGCTTCCAGTGGGCCAGGGGGCTCAGGCAGGAAGAGGACGAGCCCCCACCTCCCTTCCCAGGGCTTTTATGTCCTGGTGACTGCGCCAGAATGGGGAAGGAGGTGTTGTAAAGGGGAAACGGCTTCTCCAGACTGAGGTGTCAGGGCTGGTTAGGGACTTCCTGGCTGGCCGGAAGCTCATTCCATGCTGTGCCTCTGGGCAGCCCCGACCTTTCCTCTTGCATCTGGGCCAGGGGCCTGGAAATGCCTGTGACTGTCGCGGCCCCTGCCCTTCCACCCGCCCCAGGCTGCACCCCAGTTATTAATGACAGAGGTCACTGCTGGCACTTCCCTCCCCCACACCCCATATCGAAGCCCCAGCACTGGAGACACTGTCTAAAAATACTAGGCCTGTGGGTCCAACTTATGTGTCCAAGGGGTGTCTCATGTACCCCATTTATCTCTGCGCTCTTGCTGATCCGTCTCCTCACCACACTCTGGGGCTGGGGCCTCGGCTTGTCCGCAGCAGTAGAGAATGGGGGACTCTATGTGGGGAGCTGGGACCACTGTCCATGCTTTCTGTGTTCTGGGCCCGTGGCGAGCTCAGAGGGTGGGCTTGGCCCTGAATTTCTGGCTCTTATGCCCAGAGCAGCTTGTTGTAACTCTGGAGGGGACTCGTGGGGACGTGAGCCTTAGCTCTCCTTCGCCAGCTCCCTTTCCCACCAGCACCCGCTGCCCCGAACCTGGATGGCCCAGAAAGCCCAGAGGGTCCTGGTTCATCCTGCTCTTAGGTTTCTCTCAGCCTTGACAACCTCTGGAAGCCAGTCTGCCAGATTTGCACTCCCGAATCCTGGACTCCCGGATTTCTGAGGGACAGTCTGGGCTCCTGACTGGATGTCCAGCACCCACAGCCAGTGTGTTTCTGAGGGACCGTCTGGGTTCCTGACTGGGTGTCCAGCACCTGTAGCCAGTGTGTTTCTGAGGGACCGTCTGGGCTCCTGACTGGGTGTCCAGCACCCACAGCCAATGTGTTTCTGAGGGACTGTGGGCTCCTGACTGGATGTCCAGCACCCGTAGCCAGTGTGTTTCTGAGGGACTTTCTGGGCTCCTGACTGGATGTCCAGCACCCACAGCCAGTGTGTTTCTGAGGGACTGTCTGGGCTCCTGACTGGATGTCCAGCACCCACAGCCAGTGTGTTTCTGAGGGACTGTCTGGGCTCCTGACGGGATGTCCAGCACCCACAGCCAGTGTGTTTCTGAGGTACCATCTGGGCTCCTGACTGGATGTCCAGCACCCACAGCCAGTGTGTTTCTGAGGGACTGTCTGGGCTCCTGGCTGGATGTCCAGCTCCCACAGCCAGTGTGTTTCTGAGGGACCGTCTGGGCTTCTGACTGATGTCCAGCACTTCACAGTCAATGTGTTCCCATCCTTGTGGGAACACCTTCCTCTCACCCTCCTCAGCCCCTTTCTGGACCGCACTATCCAGGTTCTGGGGCAGAGGATGCTTGTGGGACAGGGAGATGCCGAAGGAGAGAGAAGTCTCATGCTCTCACTATCCCCGCCAGAGTCAGAGCCACAGCAGGACTGTCCCGCATGTCCCCTGTGCCCTGGCCCCTACCACCAACTTCTCAACACTTCTGATCAGGGCCGGAAGTTCTGGTCAGTGTGAGATGAACCCAAGACCCCTCCTGGTGAGGGTGTGGTCACCCCTTGTGGGAGTGCCATCACCCCAGGAAGGGGTCCTGAGAGAATCATTAAGTCCTGACCTGACACTTGAACCAGAGTGAACCCCAAATGCAAGTGAACATAGCCCTAGCACTGCCATTCTTGTGGAGTCTTATTTAAAAGCCAAGTCCGCCATGAATCAGCCTGTGTGTGTGAAGCTCTCAGAGAACATTTCCCGAGGCCAGCATCCACACTGGGGAGGTCTCGGGAGAGGAGAGGGAGAGTTGAGGGGGACCAGTGCCCCGGGGGGCTGGCTTCTCTGGGGACTCATCCCGGGCTGGGTGTCCAGGCGCTCCCTCCTGTGACCTGCTCTCTTTCCGTCCCCAGGTCCCCATACCGAGTGTGCCTACATTCCAGCCCACCACGCCCATCCCTGAGCGCCTGGAGGCCGTGCAGCGCTACATCAGGGAGCTGCAGTATCCTGCCCTGGTCAGCAGCTCTCTCCCATGCACACTGCTGGGCTCTGCTGCAGCCCTGGGCCCCGCCCGCCATGGGCAGGGGAGCCGCCTGATGAGGCCAGACCCCTCCAGCTCCCTGCTCCGGCTTCCTCCTCTACGTCCCCCCCAGCCCCTTGCTGCCTCCCCATGGCTTCCCACTGAGGAGGAACCAGGGGCAGGGCCCAGAGGTGGGCTGTGGACAGCAGTTGCAGCCTCCCTGGTCACCCCTAAGGCTGAGAGGCGGCAGGGATGGAGCAGGGGACTGTGAAGGCTGGGTGCTGGCCCTGCCCACCTGTGCTTCCCCTGAGCTCTGCCTCTTCCACTGGCAGGGGTGGGGGATGGGCTGGACTTTCCACAGCCGACCTGTGGTTCTCCTGCTCAGGTCCCCGTGCTGGCCCTCTCTGCCTTCTCTGCAGCCAGTGATGGAAGAGGCAGATGGCGGAACACAAGGATAGCCAAACTGGGGCATGGGCACAGGGGGCTGAGCTGCCCGGAACAGGGACAGTGGGGTTCAGAGTCTCATGCCCGGGAGCCAAAGGCAGCAGCTGGGAGAACGGAGCCCTGTATGGGGTGTTCTCTCACAGCCAGCACCCCTGGGGTGGGCTGTACTCCCAAGCCAGCACCCCGGGGTGGGGTATTCTCCCATAGCCAGCACCCCTGGGGTGGGGTGTTCTCCCATAGCCAGCACCCCTGGGTTGGGGTGTTCTCCTACAGCCAGCACCCCCGGGGTGGGGTGTTCTCCTACAGCCAGCACCCCCGTTGTGGGGTGTTCTCCCATAGCCAGCACCCCCGTTGTGGGGTGTTCTCCCACAGCCAGCACTGCCGGGGTGGGGTGTTCTCCCACAGCCAGCACCCCCGTTGTGGGGTGTTCTCCTACAGCCAGCACCCCCGGGGTGGGGTGTTCTCCCACAGCCAGCACCCCCAGGGTGGGGTGTTCTCCCACAGCCAGCACCCCGGTGTGGGGTGTTCCCTCACAGCCAGCACCCCGGGGTGGGGTGTTCTCCCACAGCCAGCACCCCTGAGGTGGGGTGTTCTCCTACAGCCAGCAGCCCCGGGGTGGGGTGTTCTCCTACAGCCAGCACCCCCGGGTGGGGTGTTCTCTCACAGCCAGTACCCCAGGATCCAGGGGGGGATGCACAGAGGCAGCCAGTTTTCTCAAATCCAACCAGAAAAACCTTAACTGGCCCCCAGGTACAATCACACAGGAACCCAGTTCTTTGAAATTAAGAAGAGCAGACCTCTGACGGGGTAAGTGTGTGGAGCTCCCCCTCTAGCTCACAGTTATCTCCTCCCTTGGGGAGGAAGCCCCGAGAGCCTTTGGAAGTTCACTGGCAGGCTGGGGCACTTGCCAAGGGAACGCCCCGCCCCAGGAACATTACCGGGGTCATCAAGGGGACCCTGGCTGAGAGGAGAGCCCAGATACTCCCTGATGAGACAGGGACCCCCGGACCCTTGCTCAGCAGAGCTCACCCCTGCCTCAGCACCCTGAGACAGAGTAGGTGGGGGGGCACAGGGCTTTCCCAGGGAGTGGGGAGCCTAGCCTGAGTGGGCTCCTCTCCATTCCCATCGTGGGGACCCCTATGCCAGAGTAGCCCCTCATTGGTCCGGCTCAGCCCAGCCGCGCCTGCATTGCTCTCTTCTCACCCCATCCCCAGTGGGCGCACACTCATTTGTCCCGGTGCCGCGCTGGGTCTGGGGGCTCAGCCCTGCACTCTCAGAACCAGTGTGCCCGCCCGCGGTGTTCCGCAGAAACCTCTGCGGTGTCAGCTGTCACCTCATTGCGCCTCCGGAGCTCCCTGGCTGGGCCCAGGTCCCTAGCCCCAGAGCTGTGCTGGAGGCCCCGTTCTGACCCAGGTCTTATGGGGGAGTCTGGACTCTGGCCAGCAGAGGAGCATGTTCCCAGGCCCTGGGGCTGTGCCCGTGAGGAGGGAGGAGTCCAGCAGAGCCACAGACAGGCTGAAAGTGGCCCCGAGTTCCGCCCGGTCAGGAGCAGGCTGGGGAGTCTCCCGGAGGTTTGCAGCCTGGGATACCGGGCGCCTGGCCAGTATGGGGAAGCCGCTGCCATCAGCGAGGAGCTCTTCTGAGAAGCAGCCCTGTCTGCTCTGAGGCGGCCTCTGGGCCCTGGAGAGATGAGATGAGGAGAGAGCAGGCTCTCCCAGCCTCCCGCCCAGGTCTGTGTCTCCAGCAGGAGCTGGCTGGCGAGGAGGAAGTGAAAGAGGAAGCGGCCTTCTCTGGGGCTCTGGCTGGGCCTGAGCGGAGGCGGTGGGGTGGAAGGACGGTGACCTCTGTCCCCTCCCGCTCTCCCGCACAGAGGGGCTGGAGCTCTGTCCCCACGGTTCTGCCTCCCTCCTGCAGGCTGATGGACCTGGCCAAGGAAATGACCAAAGAGGCTCTGCCCATCAAATGCCTGGAAGCCGTGATCCTGGGGATGTATCCTGCAGACCGTGGGGGGATTGTAGGAGGGAAACGTGGGGGGGGGGGGAGGGGGGAGGCAGGCTCTAATGCTCAGGGCCTCCCCAGTGAGGTGAAACCCCGGGGCCCCAGCCTCAGTTCAGTGCTCGTCTCGAGCGGTGCTCCTCAGGCCTGGTGGTCAGGGGCCACGGTCCACCTGACAGTGCTGTGGTGGCAGAGACTCCCGGACTGGGATTCAGACTCAGAGCCCGGGCGTGCTAAGCCACTGCCCCAGCGTCCCAGCTGTGTTCCCGGCCTCTGTTCCTGGGAACTTTAAGCTTGAATCAACATCAAGCAAGATAATTTGTGTCCAGGAGGCCGGAGCGATAGTACGGCAGGTAGGGGCGCTTGCCCTACATGTGACCAACCTAGGTTTTCTCCCCAGCATCCCATATGACCCCCTGAATACCGCCAGGAGTGATCCCTGTGGTCAGAGCCAGAGTAACCCCTGACTATCGCCAGGTGTGATAGTCAGGGGTCAAAACAACAGTCAAAACAATCTGTCCTGCCCTCTGCTCCGGTCACCAGCCCGGCACAATCCTGTTTGTCCTGTTACCCCTCACAGTTCCGTGGTGGGCACCCTAGCTCAGGGCTACAGTGGGTGATTGGGGTGCCCATCAGAGAGGGGGTCTGCCCACTCCCTGACACTGGAGAAGGCAGGAGAGGTGAGGAGCACGGCTTCTGCCAGGGGGACTATTAAGATACAATCTCGCACACCCCCCACTGTCGAGACCCCGCCCCCACCTCACCTTCATTGGTCTCTGATGATGAGTGTGGGAGCTGAAGGCCGCCTCACTGCCTCCTTCACAACCCCACATCCAGGGCACCCACCCGGTGCCAGGAGCAAGACCCACCACCCTGCAGGACAGACGCCGGGCAGCCAGGCTGGGTGGTCTAGAGGCTTTTCAGGGTTCCCTGGAGGAGCCCTGCCCACTGCCCCCTCTGCCAGAACCTGGGTCTCCCCTCTGTAAGCTCTGTGTTCTTGACCACTAGCAGGCACTGTCCGTGCTGGCTGGGGCCACACTTTTGGGTCACATGGGCCTGGGTTCTCATTGTGCCTCCGGGAGCTGATTCCTTCACACCTTGCCCCTCTCTGAGGAGGGTGAGAGTGCCCGGGCCATTAGGATTGAGGTGGTCCAGGCCAGGGATTCCCCACAGGAGCCAAGAGGGCTTGTGCCTGCTGAAGCTAGAGCCTTGGGCAGAACCGGCTGCCCTGGGGTCTGTGTTACCCTGAGTTTGGGGGGTCCCTGCAGCCGTCCCACCCCAGCTGTCTGATGCCAGTTCTTTGGGCAGCACCACCAGGTGCCTCCCTGAGTTGTCTGACTCTAGTTCCTGGGGCAGCGCCACCTTCCCTCTCCTTGACTTTGGGGTCCCCGCAGTTGCCACACCCCCAGCTTGCCCATGTCGCTGCCATGCCATGGTTTCCTTAGCCGCGCTGACCGGCCAGTTACCTCACCAACAGCATGCCCACCCTGGAGCGCTTCCCCATCAGCTTCAAGACCTATTTCTCAGGGAACTACTTCCGCCACATCGTGCTGGGCGTGAACCGGGGGCCGCTATGGGGCCCTGGGCATGAGCCGGCGCGAGGACCTGATGTACAAGGCGCCCGCCTTCCGCACGCTCAGCGAGCTGGTGCTGGACTACGAGGCCGCCTACGGCCGCTGCTGGCACGTGCTCAAGAAGGTGAAGCTGGGCCAGTGCGTGTCGCACGACCCGCACAGCGTGGAGCAGATCGAGTGGAAGCACTCGGTGCTGGACGCGGAGCGGCTGGGCGCGACGACTCCAAGAGGAGCTGGAGCGCCACGCCCGGGACATGCGGCTCAAGGTGCGCGGGGCAGGAGGCTGGGGGCCGTGCCTACTCCCCGGAAAGCCCCAAAGACCCCCACCCCAGGAATGCCCAAACCACAATGTCCAGGGAACACCTCCACCCCTGCCCCCAGAACGGCCTGCCCCCTGCAGGGGTTTGAGACCGGCCCTCTGGGATGGGCAGAGAGGGGGCACCTGAGTCAGTGGGGAGGGCCGGCCAGGGAGAGGAGAGAGGTGCCACCCTTAGAGGGGGCCCTGGCTGCCCCTTTGTGCCTGATCCCCTCTCTGGATCCCCACCTGCACCCCTACACACACAAAGGTCTGGGCAGCAGTGGGGGGGCAGCAGGAGGGAAAGGGGCTTTTCTGCTTCAAGCAGGGGGACCCCAGCCTCAACTAGGCAGAATCCTGGCTTCTCCGAGCCTCTCCCCCCATTCCCCCTGGGGCTGGCCAGACCCCGCAGGGGGTTGAACCCCTCCTGCTGGCCCTGTCCCCGCTGCAGGCAGGACGCTGGCCCTCCTCTGCCGGCAGCCTGGCGCCACAGCCCTGAACTTGGACGTGCTCGCAAGGCCAGCGTGCAGGCTCAGTGGGGCGGGGTGCTGCCTGTGAGTTTCAAGGGTGCAGAAGCCACTGCAGCCAACCCTGCTGCTTTGGGGGTGGGCTGCTGCCTCCCACCCCATGGCCCTGCCCCCGACCAGCCTCCCCCAGCCCCTCACCCCTGGCTCTGCTGTCCTGTCTCCATGGGGAGTTGGTGCCCAAGGCCCCCATCTTTGGCACTGACTGACTCATCTGTTTGGTACTAAGGGCTCCCCAGGTTACAGGTTCTCTCCCACGGCAGCCCATGGGGTACCCCTTGATCTGAAGGTCCAGCTCTGTGCCCTAGCAATGACTCTGAGCCCTGCTCGTTTCTTACTCGCCAGAGGCTTAGCTGCCTGCCCGCAAGAACCTGATGGTTCAGGCTGGCTGAGGGGCAGGGGCCCTTTTCTAGAAGGTTCTATTCGTGTCCCCACAGCCACACCATTCCCACAGCCAGTGAGGGCGGGCCGGGCAGTGCGGCCGAAGCCCTAAGAGCACCCCTGCCCTGGCAGCCTTCGTCCCAGGGGAGGCGGGTGAGGAAAGACAGAGAACGACAGAGCGAGGCTCGAGGCGTCCTGGGCGTCCCTTCCTGGTGATGGTGGGGGAGAGGAGCGCGGCAGGGCGCCCGGCTTCTGCAGGGCAGGAGGGGCACGCGGGACATCAGTGCCATCAGCGTGCCTATCAGAGGGCCAGAGGCTAGAGTATAGGGCAGCCCCACTGGTCCGCAGACCTGAGCAGCACTGGGCCGAAGATGGCCAAGACCAGCCCTGGGGGGTGGGGGCCTGAACAGTGTGTGAGACCCTAGAATGAAAGGAGTCTTTTCTTTCTTTCTCCCCGCCAAGATTGGCAAGGGGACCGGCCCGCCTTCCCCACCAAGGACCGGAAGAAGGGACGTGCGTCCCCGCAGCGGGCCCAGTCCAGCCCCCACCGCAGGAACAGCCGCAGCGAAAGGCGGTGAGGAAATGGGGTGTGGGGGGGTTGCTGGGGGGCTGGTCCCTTTCCGCTCATCTCCTAGACCTCTGCTTTCTCTACCTTTCCCCCATTCTCTCATTTGCCCACTGGAGGGCAGTGATGTGGGCACGTGGGTCCTGTCTCAGCAGGCAGCCATGCAACCTCCTCCATGGCCACTGCTTCTGTGGCAGGCCTGAATGGAGACCCCCCAAGGCTCCTCGAGGGCAGAGAGCAGTGGGGTTCTGCCAGACAGCTGCCCCCACAGTCCCCCAGGAAAGTGGGAGCTGCGGTGCTCTGGACCCAGGGCTTGCCCGCCCGTCTGGGTTCTGCCTGTCTAGATGGCGGAGGGGCCCTTTAGCGTCATTAGCGCCAGGCCAGCACTGCCTGTCTCACCACACCTGTCGGCTTCTTGCCTGAAGCACCACGTCAGCACCAACCCTCTGGTGTCATCAGGAGTGCCTGGACACTCTGAGACCCAGGAGGCCGCCTCCCGGGAGGATCACAACCAGGGCTGGGAGTGGGTGAGAGGCTCCCCCAAACTCCCCTTCTCAGCACTACTGCTGCACTCGGGTGCCCTGCAGGATGGGGGCACAGCTCCCCGGGGCTCTGGGGGCTGCTCAGGCCCCGTCCCTGGCCCCCAGCCCCGCTCATCCTCTGCTCTCTCCTCCCTCCAGGCCGTCGGGTGAGAAGAAGCCGGCTGAGCCCAAAGCCATGCCTGACCTCAATGGGTACCAGATCCGGGTGTGAGGTGTGGGCAGTGCCATGATCTCACCCTCTCCGGGAAGCCGGGATCCACTGGCCTGAACCGGCCTCGCCCGTGGGGGGGGGAGGGGCCACGAGTCCAGCCCAGCGCCCCCAAGCTGCTGCCCCTCTCACTGAGCCAAGACCCCTAACTTTGGGCCCGAGGCAGTATTTTCTTTGGAGCTTCTAACTTGACAGCTGAAGTTTAAGGTATTTAGGGAAAATTTCAAATGAATGGATCTGCCGATTGCCGACAGGCTTAGGAAATCCAAGAGCCGGCGGCTGCTGAGGGCCGGGCACAGGCTTTGCTGGTGCAGGTGACAGAGAGCTGTGGGACTTGGGTCCTGTCTGTCTGTGGGCTGTGCGCCTGGGGCGCTGGGGGTGGGGGATGAAGGTGTTTGTTCACTTCTGCCAGCTCTGGCGGAATTGACCCAGGGAACGGAAAGCAGGGTAGGAATCCTGGAGGCGGCGCATATTGGTACAAGCACAGCCGAGACGGGGCCCGTGGGAGAGGCCTAGCAGAGTGCCACGGGACGCCTGGTGGGCAATACTGACACTGCCTGCAGGGGTGGGTGGGCCTGAGGCCCGAGAAGACCACCCCAGGGGACACTGCCCTCCTTGCCAGCAGCACCCCGTGGATGCCACGAGCTCTGCACCATGTCAGCACGCCTGTGGGCAGTGCACTGGACTGGTGGGCTCAACCCCAGGCTGGAGGATGGGCTGAGACCTGCGGGCGCCCCCTTGCTCCTCACTGGGGACACAGCCCCAAGGGATGTGAGGGCCAGACCAGGATGCTTGTGTCCTGGGGGCTCTTTGAGCAGCCAGGCTGGGTTTATGGGGGGCTCTGGGATGAGCAGGTCAGTGACCTGTGTCGGGGACAAGTCACCCATGCGCAGTGAGGGGCTGGGGGAAGGTTCTGGAAGCTCAAACAGCTGTGAGGTGTAGTGGTGTGGGGCAGGATGTAGCGTGGTGCTGAGCAGCAGCCGAGTGGGGGTGAAAGTGAGAAGGCGTGGAGAGTTTGGGGTCTGGCCGCATTGGGGAGCAGGGAGCACCCCTTGCTCAGTCCCAGTTACAGAAGGGCAGTTGGATGCAGGGACTATGAAGGCTTCTTTTGACGGGCAGTTCTGATTTGTGCAAACGGCCAGTGAGCTGCAGGGAGGCAGAGCCAGAGGCGGTGGGCGGAGGGCAGCTGGGGAGAAGCCCCCAGAGGAAGGACGAAAGTTCTAGGCTTGTCCCTCGAGCCCAGGTGGCGGGGGAGGGTCCGTCAGCACTCAGGCCCTTCCCAGAAAGAGCATGGCCATGCCCTGCCCACCGCACAGTGAACAGAGAGAGGTCTATGGGCTGGAGGGCTTGGTGGTGGGAAGGACTGGAGGCGATAGTACACTGGGGAGGGCATTTGCCTTGTACACAGCCCACCCGGGTTCAATCTCCGGCATCCCATATGGTCCCCTTGAGCACTGCCAGGAGTAATTCCTGAGTGCAGAGCCAGGAGTAAGCCCTGAGCATCACTGGGTGTGACCGAAAAAGCCAAAAATAAGTGAATAACAGTTCTCAGCCTGTAGGGGGCCGAGTGGGGAAAGGGGTGCCTTTCTGAGGGTCCAGAGGGCAGGAACACTTGTGCTTCTCTGTGGCAGCTCTTGGTTTTGTCTCATAAGGGAACACCTGTCCCACCTAAGCAGACCAGCCCAAGGGCACGTGACCCCCTAAATGACCACCCCATGCCTCCAGGAGTGGACCTGGCAGTTTCGGGTCCTTAGTGGGTAGGTGCAGATGACTGCTTGGTGTGAGGCGGAGAACCAGGTGTTTCCTGGCACAGACATCCCTGAGGACCCCAGGAGAAGAGCCAGGAGCAGCTGCCAGAGCTGGGCTCAAGGGTGACTGGCCTCCCAGTCACCCCCTCCCCTCCACAGCCCTGGGGAAGAGGAAGAGACATGATCACCCCTAGCTGATCATCCCCTGGTGCTCCACCCTCTCTTCTCAGCTGAGCACTCTGGGTTGCGCTTAATTTCTCCGTGGCAGCCTCCTCCCGTCCTGGGCTGTTTCTCAGGCAGTGCTCCAGCTCCTCCTCCCCTCCTGGGCTGTGCTCCCAGCTCCTCCTCCCTCCTGGGCTGTGCTCCCAGCTCCTCCTCCCTTCCTGGGCTATGCGCTCAGGCTGGACTCTGGCCAGGGGCTGATGGCCATAGCTTCCAGCAGGGGGCAGAGGCAGGGACTGTGGGCCCTAGTCACTGTCCCATATCACTCCATTTAGCTTCCTGGGAGACTGGGACAGGCCTGCCGTAGGAGATCCGCCTGTCTCAGTGAGGCCAGGGTGGGGGGAAAGGCAGGGTCTCCCAGAAGCTGGGCCCTCGGCGCTCAGCATCAGGGTAGACCCCTGGGAGTCCATAAGAGCTAGACAGCCTCTGCTCTCACCTGTGGTCTCCCAAAACCCATGTCCCTGGCCCAGGACTCTGGCCTCCTTGTGCACGGCCCAGGGGCTCAGGGGAGCGGGAAACCCTGGAGATGGGTCATGTGAACTTCCGTCCCTCTGGATTTGGGCACCTGCTCTAGGACATCCCGGACTTCTGCACCATGGCCCCAAGGCCTGTAGTGGCCCCAGGCCCAGCGAGGTACATGCTGGGTCAAACATCCTAACGACGTTCTCTGCCAGAGTGAGACGCCCTGTCCACCTGTTCCCAGGAGAGCAGTGAGGGGTCCTTCAGTATTGACCCTCTCCCCAGGTGCCAGGCCCTCCAGAGCAGCTTCCTGTCTGCTGTTCCTCCCGCTCTTACCTGTCAGTATTGCGTCCACGCTGTCTCATTCCTGTTCTCACCTGGACCTGAGTGAATAAAGTCTCCCCAGTGGCCTCCTGTGGCCTGGAGGAACCGACACAGGAGCCTGTCTCCTTTCCCTTGGGATCCGGGACGGTGCGAGTGGGCAGAGGGGAGGGACCCTCATCACAGCCCCTGCAGTCATGATGGAACTTGTGCGCCCACCTTCAGCGAACCCCCCTCTCCGCATTGGCCTGTCCACTCCTGGATGCAGCCTCCAGGCCAGCCCAGGGTGCAGGGGGCGCAGGGCACGTTCTCCAGGGAGAGGAGCTTCTTTCTGGAAGCGTGGCTGCTCACAGAGACCGAAGTCTCTCCTCATCGGGCCCGATGCTTGCTAAAGCCACAGTCTCACACACCCCACTCTCCTCCCCACTTCTTGCCTTTGCTGTCCTGGACAGGTCCAGGAAATACCCTTTAAAACCCATCACTCTAGCCCTTCCCCGTCTTCCCGTCTGCTTCCTGAGCTCTACCGAGTAAATCGGGAGGGCTGGACAGGAAGGCTTGCTCTTGCTTCTGCTCCCGCCAGTCCCAGGAAAGTCTGTTCAGAGGCAGGGCGGGGGCACAGCAGCTGGGGGAAGTGAGACCATCCCCTGAAATCGCAGACTTAAGCAGGCGTCTCTACGGCCACCTCAAGGACCCAAGGACACGATTCCACCCAGATGCCAGTAGCCTGGACCTTTACACGTTGGCTGCGTGGGAACTCACATGTTCCCCTCCAAATGCCTCACGTAAAGGTTTCTTGGGTGGTCTTAAGGACTGGTGGGGGCCGGAGTGCAGTACAGGGGAGCACAGGCCTCACATGCGCAAGGCCCTGGGTTCCCTCCTGCAGCAGAATACTGTCATGTGTCACTTGCTTCAAGACAATCTGAGGAGACTATCAAGCACTCCACGGGGCTCCAAATTTGACTTATTCTGGGGCCTGGGAGGCCCCATTTCCTGCTGCCCCACCTCCTCTGCTGACTTAGGCACATGGCTAAGTGGGGTCTTTGGATGCAAGTGGCTCATCTCAAGAGTCCTGAAGAGAAGGAAGGTGGAGCTTGGCCTGCCCTGTCTGCCAGGCTCTGATACCTGGATCACTACTGTGAGGTCAGGGAGGCCGAGGACCAAAGGCCATGTAGGCCCCTGGTGTGAGGGACCCACTCTGTTGAGACCGGCAGCTGGTGGACACCCTGGCCAGTCTCAAAAGAATGTGGACTCCCTCTTTCCTGTATCCAGAATGGACTTAGTGGTGGGTCGCATAGGATAATCCGGAATGTAAGTAGAGACGATACTACTCTCCCTGACTATGGGAGCACTTGTCTATGGAGGCACAAGGACTGGGATAGGACAGAAGGTAGGAAGCTCACTACCTCCTGACAGAAGGCCGGATCCTCTCATGGCAGGAAGCTCACCACCTCCTGACAGAAGGCCGGGTCCCTCACGACAGGAAGCTCACCACCTCCTGACAGAAGGCCGGGTCCCCTCACGACAGGCCGAGTCCCCTCACAACAGGAAGCTCACCACCTCCTGACAGAAGGCCGGGTCCCCTCACAATAGGAAGCTCACCACCTACTGACAGAAGGCCGGGTCCCCTCATGACAGGAAGCTCACCACCTCCTGACAGAAGGCCGGGTCCCCTTACAACAGGAAGCTCACCACCTCCTGACAGAAGGCCAGGTCCCCTCACTACAGGAAGCTGACCACCTCCTGACAGAAGGCCATGTCCCCTCACGACAGAAAGTTCACCACCTCCTGACAGAAGGCCGGGTCCCCTCACAATAGGAAGCTCACCACCTCCTGACAGAAGGCCAGTCCCCTCACGACAGGAAGCTTACCACCTCCTGACAGAAGGCCGGGTCCCCTTCCAACAGGAAGCTCACCACCTACTGACAGAAGGCCAGTCCCCTCACAATAGGAAGCTCACCACCTCCTGACAGAAGGCCGGGTCCCCTCACGACAGGAAACTCACCACCTCCTGACACAATTGTTGTACAAAGTACCACCAGGCTCTTGCCTGAAACCACTAAAGTCAGGAGAGTAGGCCACAAGATGAGACTGCCTCCCCCTTGGTGGACGCTAGGAGAGGCAGGCCCTTCGGAAGCTGGGGAGCAGTAACCCACCAAAACCCCACCCTTTAGTCAGGACTTTAATCTGGACAAGAACTGGAGTGAAAACCAAGAGTTCAAAGCTTAGGGCTGCTCTGAGCACCTTTTCCTGGCCCTCCTGACCCAACCATGTAAGTGCTCCTCGCCTGCTCCTGAGGAGTTTGGGTGGCCAGAGTCGAAGCACGGGAGCGTCAGTGTTTCTCTTTGGATCCCCACTGCCTAAAAGGAAGGGGGACACCTGGCAGCCACTGACAGTGGCAGTGCTGCGTCAGCCATGAGCAGAAGTGCTGTGCAGATATGACTGACAGAGGTGATGGGGTAGCAGGAATCCTGGGCAGGAAAGGGGGGCCCGGAGGCAACATTTCACACAGCAGGGGTGTGAGGACATGAGCCCAGCAGGAGGACCCCACCCCTTCCCAACACTTCTCTAGAATTCTAGCAGCCCTTGCTTGCCAAGGCCCAGACAACACAGTTCTCATCATCTGAAACTTCCTCACCAGTGAAGATAATCGTTTCCGTTCAGGTTTGTATATGAACTGAGAGGCCTGGAAGGGCTGACTTATCCTTATCCTTGGACTGACCAGTCCAAGATGACAACACTTCCAGTCCCAGACTTGTTACTTCCTGTTGGGTCCCAGCGTGTGAGGGGGGGGAGGGAGGGAGGGAGGGAGGGAGAGAGAGAGAGAGAGAGAGAGAGAGAGAGAGAGAGAGAGAGAGAGAGAGAGAGAGAGAGAGAGAGTATGGGCACAGGGGCGTCCAACAGAACCCAAGAGCAGGTTCGCAGAGACCGAGAGGTGTGAGGAGCCTGCCAGGTGGGCTTTCCAGGTTCCCGTGAACTCTGAGGCTTGGCGGATGCGTTGCCTCAGGAGATGGGAGGAAGACAAGTCGTGCAGCACAGCAAGGCCTGGAGCGGGGCCTTCCCAGCAACAGATGGCCCAGCTCAGCCCTGGCTCCAGCATGCACAAGAGATGATCAGAAATAGACCTTGGCAGGAGTCGCGCCAGATGCATCCTGCCGCCTGCAGCCGCCGTCACTTGAACACAGAAAATACGCGTCTCTCCCACTTCCGGCACAGACCCTCCTGCTAGGCAGTGCGGACTGGGAGCGGCAGATGGAATAAGGAAGAAAGTAGCCCCAAGAGCTATTCTCTAGGTTGGGAGGGTGGAGACAAGAGCTGCAACCCCAAGGACGTCGGAACAGGCTTCACTGAAGCCCGTTCCTCCCAGAACTCAGCTGTTCTCAGAGGGAAACCACAACACGTTACGCTGGTCTGAGACTTCAGACCATCCCGCCCCAGGTCCAAAGCCCCCTCACGCTCCTAATAAAATAATCACCAGATGGGGGGAAAAGGTAAACCTTTATTTGGAAGAGAGCTTAAAAGGCCATGTAAAACCCCCATTTCATTTCTGAAACAAAACAAATAACAAGGACAAAGATCGTCTCTCTCGCGCCTGCCCTCTGCTGTCCTTAGCTGGTTATAAACTGTGTTACCCAGCAGAGAACAGCAGCGGGCCATTGTCCTACAAACCAACAGGGCACTGTCCTGAAGCTGTCTCAGGAGGTGCCCGGGGAGAACAGTGAACAGTGGGGCCGTGGACAGACAGGGCTGGGGCTCAGACAGGCCCAGCACCCAGGAAACAGTGTTTAAAATAGACGTGCATAGATCAATTCCCCAGGACCTAGGCAGAGAAAGCCGGTACCCATGAATGCAGCAGCAGAATTCAGGCTGGGTCTTTGGCATCCAAAGGAAGAGAATATTCACCTCCAGTGCTGTCCCTCACTGCGGCCTCTCAGCCAGCCCTTTCGTCCCTGGAGGCCTAGTGGGGCGACTGCAAGTCAGGTCTTTCAAGGGCTACCCTGAGTTAAAGGGGATGTGGGGAGGAGCTGGCCCAGACGCAGCCCAGCAATGACAGATGGAGGCGTGCAAGTGGGACAGTGGGGGGCCAGGGGAACCCTCTGGATGGGCTGGAGCCGCCCCGTGGATGAGAAGGGGTGCAGAGGCCTCACTCCACAGAGCACGTCCTCAAACACTGCCCCCTGGCTTTCTGGGACCAGCTTTTGCCCAAGGCCCCCTTTCTGCTGGGCCGGTCTGGCCGAGCAAAGCACCAGGCCTTCCTGGAGAAAATGGAGGGGCTGGGGGAGGCAGCAGAAAAGCAAAACATGGTGGGAGAAAGGCACAGCAAACTCTAGGGTGTGCAGAGGAAAGAGGGGACAGGCCCAAGGCCCCGCTCGCCCCCCCCCCGCCCCACAGCTCTGGAGGCTGCAGACAGTCTAGTGAGGGGCGAGCGGCCTGAAGGTTCTGCCTCCGCACCCTTGAAGGCCTTAAACCATTCTGCCCACTGAGTCAAGCCTGGGGAAAGGGACGAGCCCCTGGGAGGCTCTGGGCGAGAGGCTCAGAGGTTGCTGCGACAGGAGGCGGGTCCCCAGATCTGCTGCTCCCGACTGTGAAGCCCATTGGTTCCCAGAGCCCAGACTACGACGAGGCCCGGCTGGCATGATGAGAGCCTGTGTGAGAGTATGGAGAGGAGGGCCAGGCCCAGCTGCCACCCAGCTGTAGGCACCTGTGAGGAAGGCAGGAGGGTCAGAGGCAGGCACGGCCACATGGGCTGGTCCTAGCCCAAGAGGACCCAGCAAGCTCCATGCACCTCCCATGACTGTGTGTGCCTGGCAAGAGGGTGGGGTCCGGAGGTGAAGGAGGCAGGGAGAAAGTCGGGTCAGAAGGTACCAAGAAACGGCCTGAAAGTAAATAACCAAGGAGATCAATAGTCCCACAACCCTGGTAATTAAAAATCAAGGGGAGTGCTGGATACACGGACGGAAGCGGGGAATCCCCCTTCGGCCTCTCCCGGGGGCACTGAGTTACGCGGCACAGGATTAGGAAGAGGTTGGGGTGGGGCAGGGACCACAGGCATAAAACGTGGACAGGCCCGCAGAAAACCTAACTGGAAGGGAAAGGGCTCAAGAGGCAGGAGGGGGACGGCGGTTTCTCGGCTCGAAGTCTCCAGAAGTGCAGGGGATTTCCGGTCTCTGCCCCCGGAGCTGTCACGGGGCACTGACTTCCATTCCAAAGCTGGCCAGCAGGCAGAGGTGATCAGAAGAGCAGAAGGGGTTGGGTAAGCCATTGGCAGCCCAGAGAATCTCCTCGGAGAGGAGGGAGAGACGGCCGAGCAGCTTGAGCGTCCCGTCCGGATAGAGCCTGTGGTCTGGGAGGCCGGGTGGAAGCCGGTGAGAGCTCAGCCCCGCCTGGGTGCCCTGCCCCCGCCCCTCCCTGGAGAACAGGGCTTTCAGCCACCCCACAACCCGTGCAGGAACAGAGCAGGGGAGTTTGGAGGGGGGGGCACAGGGCAGAGCAGGGAGCAGATACCCAGACCCAGCAGGTCTTTGGATTCCCCAAGAGAAGCTGGAAGTTCAGAGTTTCTCTAGGAAACCTCATTCTCACACAGAAGCAACGGGTCATATGCAATTTAAAAACTGTTCTTTAAAGAGGCCAGGGGCTGTGATGAGCGGGACACCGGGGCGGGAAGGCAGCATGGACACTAAACAAGCCCTCACTAACAGCAGTCCCCAGCTCGATATTCGCCTCTACGCTAGAGAAACAGGGGCAGGCACATGGCCCAACAGATGAACGATGCGGCGTCCGTGCAGAGAGGACGCAGTCAGCCCATCTGGGTCAGGAGCTGCCGCCTGGCCACAGCTGAAACACCTGGCCTCGCTGACCAGAGCTGTTCTCAGGGACCAGCATCACCCACCAGGCTTACCAGTTCTGTTCCCATTCTCACAGGACTCAGCTGAGAAGAAGATGTAATCCACCGTCGTTCCAAGACCCAAGGGCATTGTGGTGACCTCTGGGCGGCCATGCTGGGGCAGGAAATGGGTATACACCGAGGTCAGGTGAAGGCAGTGCTGGATGGTACCCACAGTCCTGTGGGGACAGAGGAGCAGAGGTCAGGCAACAAACAGAAGTGAGCCTCGTTCAACACCACATTTTCTTTTTGGCTTTTTTGGGTCACACCCGGCAATGCTCAGGGGTTACTCCAGGCTCTGCGCTCAGGAACTACTCCTGGTGGTGCTCAAGGGACCATATGGGATGCCGGGGATCGAACCCGGGCCGGCCGCACATAAGGCAAATGCCCTTCCCACTACCCTTCCCGCTGTGCTATGGTGCACTTTCTCAGCAGATATGGAGTCAGGATATCTCTGCAGTGGTTAGCTGTGGCTATTACTGGGGACCCACACCTGAAAGTGTCGGAGGAAAGGGCAGGACCACACCCTATGGTGGCTGGTGGGCCACCAGGACTATTCTAGCTGGTTCCTGGGGGAGCCAGGCAGTGCTGGGGGGGGGCAAATCTGTGCCTCCCCGGGGAAGACGTACTCCCCAGATTGGCCACGCACCTTCTGAAGCAATTTTAGAGGGTGATTCCAGATAACTTCGGTCTCAGCAATCCCCTCCAGTACTAGTCAAAGGCTGGGATTAGTCAAAGGCGGGTGCTCTGCACCCCTTCCTCTCCCCTCTATCTGCCTGGGTCAACACGGCTCTGCGGGAGGCCACACACACCAAGATTCCTTGGGGGTGTGAGCACTCATCGTGGTCAAAAATCTGGCAAGCTGGTCACTCTGGTCTCTGCACCTGATTGCCTCCCCCACCTGCCCCTCGTTAGATCAGCACATAGGAGGGAGAGAGAGGTGTGAGATAAAGCATGTCCCAAACCAACCTCAGGAGTGCCCAGGGGCTGCCCGTCAAGCTGCAGGGAAAGGGAGATGCGTACCTGGGGAAGAGCGGGCTCGGGGGACGGACATGTCTTCCTCCAGGATGGACTCCGCCCAGCCCACAGGTCGCTCTGCAGAGGCCCGAAAGGAAAAGGTTACTATGTAGAGATGGAACAAACCTCACACCTCCAATTTCCCTGGATTGACGCCTCCACAAGGGGAAAGGGAAGCAAGCAGGTGGGCGGGGGGGGGGGAGGGGGCAGGGAGAAGAAAACCATGAAGCGGAATCAACTATCTCCAGATGGCTGGAGAAACTGAACAGCAGGTGCAGGAAGCCCTGCCTGGTCCCCAGGAGTGCTCCCTGAGCACTGAGCCAAAGCAAGTCCTGATAGGGCGGGCCCCAAAACTCAAACCAAACAAAATACCTTTCTGGAAGAGAGCCCAAGAGCGCTGACACTGTGGTCAGACCGCTCGGCAAGCTTTCCCTCAGAGCGGAGCATGTCTGAGTAGGCATCACCATCCCAGGGCACCAAGAGCAAAAGGTCTGTGAACCATGCAGGGGCGCTGCCGGCTCCCTCTCTCTAGAGCAGCCGACGCAACCCCAGTCCTATAGAGATTTCTCTCACACTTCTGTGTGGTTCCAGCTGCTGGAACCACAGCCTTATACACAGCCGCAACACCTCCAAATTCCACAATACTGACAGCTCAGTAAGAGCACAGCAAATTAGACAGGCAAGTAGCACCTGCCTCGACACCCATTAAGCCCAATAAGCAAAACAATAACACGCGAGGCTCAACTAGCAAGGGAATAGCTCGTACATCATTACAAAATATAATAATTTTACTAGACTGCTTTTTGGTCATTCCAGTTACCATTTCATTGTAATAAGCAATATAAACTATTTTGTGCTGCCAAGAAGACAGGATAGAGGGGGTGGGAGTGATACTGGGAACAATGGTGGAGAGAAGGTCCACACTGGTGGTGGGATTGGTGCTGGAGCCAATAGAGAATAGAACCAATGCCCAAAATAACTGCATTATGAACCACTTTATAAACCACAATGTCTAAATAACATAATTTTAAGTAAAAGATTGTAACACATAAAATCAATATATAAAGATGTATTTCTAGGCGCCGGAGGCGATAGTCCAGCAGGTAGAGACAGACATGGGGCAGAGCTGCTACGGCTCTCACTGTGCCCAGCCGCTCATGAGGTACCCGGGAGGGATGGCAGGTTCTAGCCCTGGCCGCCACCCCAGCAGAGCCTCACAACAAGCCAGACGACCCCCCACACCATGAGGACCTCCATTTTCCACATCCGACTTCCCCTCTTCAGAACTCCACCCAGCAGACCAGCCTATCACAGCCCGCTCCGGCTATGCTGAGTTCATCAATAAATGCTGGATTTTGAGATGACTGCAAGAGTATGCTACCCGCACGGCAGAGCCTGGCAAGCTACCTGTGTCGTATTTGATATGCCAGATACCAGTAACAATTATAGACCCCATTCCCATGACCTGATGGAATGGTTTGAGGCTCTTTATGTCCCTGGAGCAAGCAGGTGCCCTTTGGGCTCTACTTGCATGAGACAGGTCATATGGAGATGTTACTGGTGCCCGCCGAGCAAATCGATGATGAATGAGAAGACAGTGATACAGTGACAGTGACACAGCCAACCTGGGTTCAATCCCCGGCATCCCATACGTTCCCCCCACGCCAGTGCCAGGAGTAATTCCTGAGTGCAGAGCCAGAAGTAACCCCTGAGCATCACTGGGTGTGACCCAAAAAAGAAAAAAAAAAAGAGAGAGAGATTTCTATACTAAAATGAAAAATCCAAAATGAAATTAAGAAAATAATTCCAGTGGGGCTGGAGGCGATAGCCCAGCGGGTAGGGCATTTGCCTTGCAGCGCCGGCCCGGCCGGGTTCGATCCCCAGCGTCCCATATGGTCCCCGGACCGCCAGGAGTAATTCCTGAGTGCAGAGCCAGGAGTAACCCCGAGCATTGCCGGGTGTGACACAAAAAGCAAAAAAAAAAAGAAAGAAAATAATTCCACTTATACTAGCACCAAAAATAATTTAAATTATGAATAAATTTCAATGAAATAAATATATTTTTTTTTAAAAATATATATACAACGTTCCCAGACCACCCTCCCTACTCCATGGGGCCCGCCATTTTCCACATCTGGACTTCCCTCGTCACAACCCACCCAGCAGACTGGATTATCACAGCCGGCTGGCGCTAGCGGCGAGCATCCATAAGTGCTTTATTTAGAGGTGACTACAACAGTATGCCACCCCGCAACCTGGCAAGCTGCTCGGTCGATTTGATATGCCAAATACCAGTAACATTTATATTAGGTCATTCCCGTGACCATATAATGGTTTGAGCTCTTATGTTCCTGAGCAAGCAGATGCCTTGGGTTCACTAGCATGAGACAGGACATATGGAGATATTACTGGTGCCCGCCTAGCAAATAGATGATTAACGGGAAGATAGTGATAGTGTGTGTATAGACACAGTGAAACTACCAAACAGAATAGATTAAAGAGCTAAGCAAATGGAAAGAAAGCCATGTATGTCAAAAGATAGTTGTTAAAATGGCTATACTTCTCAATTATTTACATATGCACACATGATAGTATTTGTAGATACTATCAAAAGCCTGTGTTTTACTGTTGTTGCGCTGCAGAAATTGACACACTGATCCCAAAATATATGTGAACCCCAAAATAGGCAACATTACCAGGAAACAACAACGAAGTTGCAGGATTTAGAATTACCTATTTAAACTTAGACAAAGCTAAAATAATCCAAGTGCTACTGGCATGAGGAGAGACAAAGATGAATCGAACAGAACCGAGAACCAGAAACCCACACATCTACCGCCAACTGATTTTTCAAGGAAGGGGTGAGCAGATAATGTCTGCAAATAGGTACAGGGTTCCTTTGGGGATAATAAAAATATCCCAAAATTAGATTGTGTCAGCTGGAGACAAAATACAATGGGTATGTGCTTGCCTTGAATGTGGCCAACCCAGGTTCAATCCCCAGCATCCCATGTGGTTCCCTCAAGCCCTGCTAGGAGTAATTCCTGAATTCAGAGCCAAGAAAAAGCCCGGGCATTGCCGGTGTGGCCTACCCCCCACACACACAAAAAAAAAAAAAAATTAGATTGTGGTGATGGCTGTCCAGATCTGAATAAAGTCACAGAAGCATACCTTTTATTTATTTTGGTTTGGGTCTTTGTGTTTAGTTTTGTTCAGAGCATTCCCAATGGTGCTCAGGACTTAGTCCTGGCTCTGTTATCTGGGATCACTCCTGGCACTGGGGGGGTCGGTGCGTGATGCTGAGAATCAAACCTCTGTCAGCTGTATGTAAGGCAGCATCCTACCAGGAGATTCTTTTGAAAAGAATCCATAATAAATAAGTTTTAACAAATGGCTCAACATCTAACGAAGGCGTATGTCTACAGTTTTTAATAGATTTCATAAATATATTAGCATACTAAATGACTTCCCTACATCAAGCTATCCTTATTTTTGTAAACTCAGTTTGATCACGATCCGTTACTCTTCTGGTGAGCTATTGTTCTTTTCCTGATCCTCTGTGTTTAAAACATTTGGATTCCTCTGGAGAGAGAGCACAGCCGCTAAGTTGCTGGCCTTACAGAGGCTAAACTGGTTCAAATCCCTGGGACTACATATGGTTGTTTCTGAGCACAGAGCCAGGTATAGCCTCTGATCAAGCAAACAACAACAAAAAAGTGTTTTTTGTGTGTGTGTCAACATATCCTAAGAGATTCTTGTGTCAACATATCCTAAGAGGAGATCCTAAGTAGAGGATATTAGTGTGGAATTTTCTTTTCGGGCACTGAGAATTTTTTGCTAGTTTCCCCGCTCCACTTCCATCACCCATGGTGGGGATCTTTCCCCCACTCCGATCAATTTTAGTAAACTGCATTTTAAAACATTAATTTTCAGTTTCCCATTTCAAATTTGCACTCTGCTGAGCAAAGCCCCCTATAAGTCTATTATTTCTTCTGCATCCAGATTATTTGTGCTTGCTCCTCCCCACCCTAAAACAAAGCTATTCTACATAAAACACTTATCTATTCCTCTGCCCAGACAACTAACCCTTCAATTTATTAGTTCTACTTTTCCAGTTTGTAATTTCCACTTTTATCATTTTCCTTTGTATCACTTGTCTTCCCGTTGTTCATCGATTTGCTCGAGTGGGCGCCAGTAACATCTCCATTCGTTGGGGGGGTCCATTATTGTTACTATTTTTGGCATATTGAATATACCACGGGTAGCTTGCCAGGCTCTGGGTTCATCCCAGGGGGCCCAGTCTTTTTCTATGTCAGACCATCAACCATCCAGGGCCCACGGGGCAGAGCCCTGGGTATAGACAAGCCTGTCTCCTGTCTGCCAACTGCCGACACAGCTGGGCACCTCAGCCACACCATTTAAATAACTTGGATTAAATGTTACTTCTATAAAGACTCATGTTAACATATCAATAATACTGTGATAGCTACAAATTTCATAAGACCTGTAGTACTATGTAGTATGTGGAAAGCATCCAAATAAAATAATCGTTTTCCTTTACTGTCAGTTTTATTCCTTTTTCTAATTTAAGTTGAATGCCAATTTACATACTCACCTTTTTGATCTATTAATATTTTAATCTGATAATCAAATAAAATAATAATAA